>JAFBJS010012511.1:44207-79202 GCA_016785265.1 Paraplagusia blochii
TGCTTTTTTTTTTTGCTCTAAATGGATAGGATTTTTTACCCCTTCTGCTTAATTTAATACATTGATACAATAATTTAATCTAATTCTGAATGAAACATCCCATGGACAAAAAGATGTTTAGATGTTAATAACTAGGATTCTTACACTTGCTGGAATAAGATACTAAAGTTCTAATTTTTTGTGAAACCATCAAGGATACAATCTGACTTTATTTAAGTAGTATCTTTAAAAAAAAAAAAAAAAAAAGTAGTTTGACCCCTGATTATAACCATCAATACTAAGCCATTTTGCTCATATATATATATATATATATATATATATATATATATATATATAAAACACATGTAAAGCATATTTGTATTTCCTATATAGTACTTATAGTTTTTTCCTGGCCCACAGAGTAATACTTTGCCTGGATGGATGGATACATAATGTCGGGCAACACAGTGTCTGTGTAAAAATAAGTATTTGGCTTTACTTTTAAAATTTCTAATCATCCATTTCAAAGGTAGAACTAAACAGAAAGACAAACGCCTCATTTATTTGAATGTTATTTATTTGGAATTCAGAAAAATGTCTCGTTTACATTTTATTTTACGTCTCAAACACTAGAAAGGAAGGTTATGTGTTTAAGAACGTCTACCATGTTGTGGTTTCATGAGAGAAGGAATGTTGAAAGTGAATGGAATGTTGTATAAAGTCAGAGCCAGTGATGAAGTCAAACCAGGTGAAAAGTAATAGAATCTGGTACTCAGTGATGGAAGAGTCGCAGGTTGGTGTGCACCAGGGTAATACCCTGCTCATTACAGGCATTAATCACCACCTCGTCAGCTGCAGATCCTGCAGGAGCTGCGATGAACTCAACACCGCTCTGTAGGAAGAGCCAGAAAAGATACTTGAATTAGGACAGTCGAGAAGTTTCACCCGAACAAATACCATCACCGTCAACGAAGTGATAACCTACCCTTTTGGCCCGGTCAATGTTGTCTCTGAAGGGGAAGAAAGCATCAGAGCTGACAGCCACAGCCTTCATGGAGCTGATCCACTTCTTCTTCTCAGCCTCGGTCAGAAGCTCAGGAATCTCATCGTACATGGACTTCCAGATCTCAAGATCTGGACCCTGTGACACGACAAACACACAACCATGTTGAGAGATAACTGAACCAGATAAGAGGACAATTCTGATGTCCAGATTGGTCACAACTCTCTGGTGTATATCTCTTGTACAAATAAAGCAATGTTGTTTGCATTAAACATATCTAATTCTTCAGTATTTAATCTGGTGAAGCTGTTGGATTTTATCGTCACACATCCTGTGATAAACACCACCTGACGCTCACAATGATTAGACTTCAACAAGAACAAAAGTGGAGCCACCAGGTCATCAACCCTGCTCTGGGCCAAACTTCAGCTGCAAAAAGCAAACAACCCTCAATGTATGGAGATCATGTAACTCCAACACAGGGAGGTCCAACAGGACAGAAATAGGGAGAACTGACAAATGCAAACCATAACCTCTTTAATTCTTTATCTTTGACCCTAAAAAAATCCTGTGCCTAAATGTTCAGCTAATGTGAAGAATTTTCTATAGAACAACCAGAGTTTGCAGTATTGATATTTGCTGATATCACTTAATGTAACCTTGAGAATATCTATTTCAACAGTTTAAAATATCTATTGTATTTTCCAGACTATAGTTGACACTTTTATTCATCTGTTGACTGGATTTTTTTATTTATACACAGGTGTGACTTATATATTGGAGGGCCCTCTAGACCAGTATCCTATTTCCCTGTACAACTGAAAATTAACCTTTTCCTGTCTGTGTAGTTCATCCAGGTCATTCAATCCAAAATTAGTTACTTTAAGAGCATTGGACAGAGTAGGTTTCTTGAAAACGTTTCACCTCTTCATCCAATATATGTTTGGAGCTGAAGAAGCTGCTTGGATGAAGAGGTGAAAGGTCTTTAAGAAACCTACTCTGTCCATCAATTTTACATATTCCTTAATTTCACAGTGACTGCCACTAGAGGGCACCCAAAGCTCCAGAGTAACATGTAGTCCAGAAAATACTATGATTCTGATTATCTTGCAAAACCAACAGAAGACAAAACAGTGTCCACTGCAAAGCTGTCGCTGCTGTGGTTGTTACTTTATTTTTCTGTTCCACTCCAGTGTGTTAGTGTTCACCAGACAGACATCTGCAGCCTGCGTCTTACCTCTCCGATGGTGTCGCTGACGTACTGGTCAATTGCGTTGGCCATCTCTGCCCGTTTCACCCCACTGCGAAACTTCATGTTGAGAACACGTGGGTGGTGCCTCAGCCACCAGTTGTCAGCTTTATCTCCTGCCAGTCTTGTGCAGTGGATACGAGACTGCTGACCTGCTCCGATCCCAATGACCTGAAGAAAAATAAACCTCCAGGTGAAAATCAGCGACTCATCCAGATTTGTTTCCTCGCCGTTTTGTGCGCACCTGTCCGTCTTTAGCGTAGCAGACAGAGTTGGACTGGGTGTACTTGACAGCGATGGTGGCCACGGTGAGATCGCGAACTGCATCTTCAGAGAGCTGCGGACAATGCAACATAACATTAGAAATTCTAACCATTTATAAATGGACGATATCAATAGTGCAAATCTTCACAGACTCACTGAGCCTTTGGAAACAACATTGCTGAAGAAGTCCTTGTTGATAGCAGCTGTGTTCCTCTTCTGTTTCAGGTGGAGACCAAACAACACTCTCACCTCCTCTTCTTCAGGCTCATAGTCTGGATCCATCTGACACAGCAGAACATATCAGCAAAGTCAGATCAGAAACAAAAAAAAGTTTCAATCTCCGATTGGACCGCTTGTTACCTGGAGCACACAGTATTTTCCAGCCTTCTTTTTTGAGAGGATTTTAAGGGCTTCCTCATCATAACCAGGAGCAATGATACCATCAGAAACCTGGGGACATTAGTTACAAGTTAGATTTGAGTTCCTTAAATAAAGAAAATAAATAATTATCTGCTACATCCCAGTATCAGTTACTTTACCTCTCTAGATATGATCTTAGCAGTGGGAACGTCACACACATCTGACAGAGCTATAAAGTCTCCAAAAGAAGACATTCGGTCTGAACCTGGTGACAAAGAAAGACAAACAGAATATATGGAACCTCTGGAACAGATGAGGGCAAACACTGACACTTAGGTGGACACAGGAGCCAGGTCAGGAGCAGATGGATGGAGCATTAGTAAGATAAAAGATAAAACAACATGAAGAAGTCAAGCAATACAGGAAAAATGCGAAGTAAAATCACAAAACAAATCAATTTCTTAATTTGGACAAGTTTAGTGGCCCGGCTTACAAAGCTAAATGGACCTCCTCTGAACCGCGGGCCTTAGTTTGTCCATGCCTGCTCTAGAAACTCCTGGTTGCTGACGAATATGACTCAAATACAATTATAGAAAATAGACCTGTTATGAGACTATGCCAACAGACAGCAGAACAACTCCTTTTACCTCTTGCTCTGGCGTAGGCTGTAGCCAGAGGTGTGAGATCTGCCAGAATATCATGGACCATGCAAACTCTGGCTTCCTCCTCAGTCAGAGGAACCCCCACTGCAGCTCCTGCAGAACAAACATTAGGTGGGGGCTGATGGTGTATCAGATTTAAGAGGTACAAGATGAATTTCTTGAAACTTACCGGCAGGACTGACGTGCTTGAAGGAGGCGGCAGCAGCCAAGCCAAGAGCTTTCTTCAGCTCCCTGACCAACTGCCAGGCATTGAGAGCATCACACAGGTTAATGAAACCAGGAGAACCGTTGACCACTGAGAAACACAAGTGAATATGAAATGTTGATGAGTCTTTCCATTTTATCTATGCCTTCAAAATATATATTTTTGGACGACACTGAACAAGCACAATAAATGTACTAGCTAGGGCAGTGGTCCCCAACCACTGTGCTGAGGACGAGTACCGGTCCATGGGTGAATTGGTGTCGGGTCGCAGAAAAATAATGTCCTTTTGGCCCCATCTGGCTATTACTTCCACTTGATCCATACCCATATCGACAAAAGAACTGAACAATAGAATGGCTAGGATTCCATCATCAAAAATGCAACTATATTTGATTAGAAAATATTTTCTTAATGAAGACAACAACAATAAACTCAAAATGACGCAGAGTCATTGATACAAAATTCTAACCTTTTATACTGGTCTGGTAGCAGAAAGTTATAGGCTGTGTGCACTTGAGAAATCCTTGTTGTGTGCATGCACCATTAATCCGGGGAGGAAGATTTTATAGGTAGGAAAATATTTCAGAACACCGGAAATTTCATTTAATTAAGGGGTAATTATCTGCCACAACCGGTCTGTGAAAAAAGTACCAGACATCTAACCGGTCCATGGTGCTAAAAAGGTTGGGGAACACTGAATTATGGGGTTACCTTTGAGGGGCAATGTTGAGTTGAGGGTGTAAAGTTGAGCTGGTGCTTGGTGGGGATTCATGCCGTAACGAAGGGTCAGCTGGGAAACACCAGCGCTGTACTGTCTACGAAAGTAGTCAGATATGGCTTCGTCGTAGCGTGCGGTGTGAGTGAAAGCCTGAAAAGGACATGGAACAATTTATAGCTAAATTGTTAAACTGTGTACAGTACATTGCAACAGTTCATCTGAAAAGATGGGTGAAAGTTCACAGGTAATCTATATTGAACTCTGTGTTTAAAACACATTTCAACACATGTGATACCAGGGGTATTGGGGGTTTACTTCTAAGTGACCGGTCACCTCTGAGCAAACAAACTCCTAATCATTGGCAAAAAAAAATAAAACATTTAATTAAATAACCAATAAACCAGTGTCCATTGGTGCAAATGCAAACCTTTTGTATCTAAAGCTCAGTCATAGAGAGAGATTCATTGAATTTTGTATATTTTGTTGTGTCCAGGAATCAATGACAAAGTAATAAAACTTACTTTCAGAGCCAGAGTTTTACGTGTGTCCAGATTAGTGTCGGCGTCCCCTGAACTTTCCATCTCCTTTGCAACTAATAAATAATCAGCAGGGTCACAGACAATAGTGACCCGAGTGTGATTTTTAGCTGCTGCTCTCAGGAGTGTTACGCCACCTAAGGGAGGAAAACAGAAACAGAAATGATAATGGAATTATGGTTATGTTTACATGCAATTGTGAATTTCCTGCTCGTCCCTGTTAGTAAAAATCAGAATACTGACTCACCAATATCAATCTGCTCCACGGCATCTTCCACAGTAACATTTGGTGCGGAAACTGTCTTCACAAATGGATAGAGGTTGCACACGACCACTCTTTAAACAGAAAGAAAATATGTTGCATTAAATAAACTTTTAAATATATTTTCTGCTTTATAAAAATCACCATTTCATTTCATAATTCATGTAACCTAACCTATGTAGGAAAGTGTGTCTGTTATAAAGTACACTGCCCATTTCTAACAACAATAAATCTAAAACTTTTACAAAAAATACTTTAAATGCTTTAACAGATCAAGACACACATTTTCCCATAATAACTGAACACAGTAATTTTTATTTTACAGAAGCAGTAATCCAAATTCTTAACCACAGTTAAATATGATTTATCACAGTGTGATTTCATTTGTGCTCTACTGCCACATCCCATTAAACATTGAAGCCATCAGCTTTAATCAGTTGGACACTGATAAACTAGGTCACACACAAGAGTTGAGAGTGGACTGGTTTTGTTGTTACTTTGATCAATGAGAGTGTGTAATCCAAGATAGAGGAAAAAATCAGAGTCACAAGACCAGCAGAGGACACGGTATCTCCTTCAACCCACTGCTAAACTAAGTACACGTGCTCACTCATCACTGACCAGTCACAGGTTTCTCATGTTTGTCATTTGTCAGCAATTGAATTAACTCCAATTGTTGGGGATTCCAAAAGCAGATCTTTCTCTTTTTGCTGCCCTCTGACTTATATATGTGCCATTCACCTGACCAAGCTGTAGCCCAGCTTCTCCATGTCTGCAGTGTCTGTGGGGGTCTTCCTGGCCAGGATGCCACCATGAACAGCCGGATGCAGCGTCTTCACTCGGCCTCCCAGCATTTCTGGGTGTCCAGTCAGTTCAGACACATCCCTATCCAACAACAAAAACGGGTGAAGAGGCAAAAATCAACTTTTGTTTGACTATTGTTTTGTTATTTGTTGATAAAGTGCATTTATGGATGTTGAAAACAGTGTTTTGTTTACCGGACAGCCAGTCCTGCATCGCGCAGAGCCTTAGCTGTTCCACCTGAAGCCACCAGAGACAAACCTACATTCACCAGCCTTTTGGCGAAGTCCACGAGCCCACTCTTGTCAGACACACTCAGAAGTGCTGCAAACCAGAAAACGTGGAAGTTACCAGAAAAGCTCATCACTTGCACTTTAAATACATAAAAAACCAGCAAAAGAGTTACGTTACAACTAACCAGTTTGATAGGTGTTAGCTGACGAGCTAACACACCGCATGCCAAAGAATAAATATGCATGTAACAGTGACAAAAAGTTGACTTTATGCATGAATAAGAGTAAATTTACCGAGCTCTGCTGATGCCATAGTTCAGAATCTCAGAAAAGTCCCCGGCTGAACAAGAAGGCTGAAGAATTTCACGTGGAATTGAATTAAAAGTGATGATAACTTCTGACTGACAGAGTGGCCACAGAGCTGCACACACTTTAATTTTGGCTTAATCATGTGCTTCCCAGCCTGAAAGACCCGCCCTATTGATGTGAGCCCCGCCCCCACCCAGCAAGCGTGCTCACAAGAGTCATGCTGCAGCATAAATGTGCATTTTATTTATAAGCCATTTTATTTTTCATAATGTCACATATAAGGTACTGTAGATAGTAAATACGGGGGTATATGTTCCCTAGGCGATATTCAAAAGCGTCTTGAAATATTTTCCCCTTTTTTAACTGAAAATGACTGAAATGACAAAAACTTGTCGGACTTGTTATTTACCATTTTTTAACACTAGAGGGCGGTCATGGTCCTGCACCGTCACAGTTCCTCATCGATAAAGCGGGGGGATTAAACCACCGTCAGTTTTGCACAGAAATCATTAATGATAATAAAAATAAACAATTGGATGTTCTTGTTAATGTTCATTATTATTAAATTTCTTTTTATTATTATTATTATTATTATTATTATTATTATTTACCACCGGATGAAGGTTCACAGTCTGTGGCGTGACTGCTTGCCCTTCAATCCAGTAACAGATAAGTGTATGAATTCATGTTATTATATATTTTGATGTATTTGAATTTATCCTTCTATGATTAACCTATCTCAAATATGCAAAATAGCAAAAATCTTTCACTATCTCAACTGTTATATTAAAAAATAAAACGCTGCATTTAGTAAACCTCAAACCTGTACATTTAAGAACACGTGGCAGGCCTAAATTTATATACTCATTAAAATGTACAGCTTGTTTTGATAGTTTTTATACATAAATTCAAGCCACTCTTAGTCTAAATCTTTTGGCTGACATATAGGTAACCCTTGACTATTTCCTGTAACATAAATTGACCATGACTGCCTTGTTCCAGAGCCACTTTTTCTGTAAACCTTATTGGTAGAAACTCTTTCTTTCTCCATTCTTGAGGCCGAGGCTTCAACTCTGACAGACGTGGATTTATTGGCTCCTTCACTCACTCCTTTACTTCCCCATTAGTTAAGTGACAGGACACAAGCTCATATGAAACCCGCACCAATACATGTGATTACGTTAAAAGATCACACAATCTGTTCATATTTATGCAATGAGGCTGACGTTTAGCTGATTGATTAAACAGGGGCTGCATACATATATAAACGGAACCCTTGATTTACAATCCAACTAAAGCAGAAAGAAGCCATTTTATTTGTCTATCTATGAAAATGTGAGCGTTTCTGGTAAGCACTCTGTTTAAACACCTGAAGTGTCAGGCCAGCCATGACTGAGTGATTCAATAGACAGTGAAAGATTTTTTTATATATATATAGAAAGACGAGGCTCCAGGCATTATTGCTGAGGCTAAATAAAAAGGTGAATGGGTGTCAGCACTTTTTTCAAGCTGGCTATTAAGACTAGTGACAGTATTATCTAGTAAGTTGAATTGATGTGGAGATTTTTCAACCAGGATGACTGGTGTATTCAGATTCATTGTGGAGAGGAATGGAATCAGCATAGGGGGCTCCATAGATCCCTATGCTGCTGCCCTATGAATTAGCTGTGATTTTTGTATTGTGTCAGGGGACGTATTGTGGGAGGGATGGTAATATTGAGAGGCCAAGTCATAAAATAGGCCAAACTGCATTTGTCATAGAGTTGACAAGTACCACGACTAAATGAGCCCCTATTGATTCACATGACTTTTCATCAACCAGATTAAAAACTGCAGTTTGATAGAAGTTAAGTCTGGAAGCGTATTACCTAGTCTGAGATTTCCTGGTACCTAAAATTAAGTAAAAATATTTTAGTGTGTAATCTGGAAGGATTGTTTGTACAATCCTATATTTCAACTAAGTGTGTAGACCTTTCCATTTCCCCATTTCTCTTTCTGCTTGTTCTGCTGTCTCCATCTCCCCCTGTCCTCTGTATCTTCTACTCTAACTCCAACTACCTCCATGTCCTCCCTCACTGCATCCATTAGTCTTCTCTTTGTCTCCTACCTGGTAGCTCTATCTCTAGGATCATTCTTTTATCAATGTATCCACTGTCCCTTCTCTGAACATGTCCAAACCGTCTCAATCTGTCTTCTCTAGCTTTTTCTCCAAACGCGTATCTGTGCTGTCCCTCTGATCACCTCATTTCTGATCATGTCCATCCAAAAGAACTACCAAAACTGCCATCTATTTATCCTTTAGTTAACATTCATTATAATTTGTCACTAACAGAAGGTCCAATCAAACTCAAAGATTAAAACCAAAAGATCTGTAGATTTTAGTGTATATAAATAAATCAAGACACTTTAAATAGAAATAATATACATTAGAAACAACATAATTTAACCTGTTTGACTGTATTAAATAAAAAACACTATATATATATATATGTATATAATTATTTTATATGCTGGTAACACAATATGGAAAAATGTCTAACTAGAATGATTGAATAATCAATTTTGTCATGCATTTACCATCACTGAAGACATCAGTAATCCAGAGAAAATCCACAAATCCAATTCCACAAATACAATCTCTGGAGCCACCATCACAGATCATCCATCACGCTTCACAGTTACCAACGGACAGTCCTGTTAGGAAATATGGAAAGCTGCTGCCATTTCTTTGTATTGCAGTCCCCATGTTTTCATCTTTTTTTAAATTTTATGTTCTTGCTTTGAAAATAAAGGTACAATCAATTTGCTTATTAAATAATTCCCAGGTATATTGGATGAGACTGATGCAGAGTTGTAGATGTAGATGAATGTAGATGAAGATTATTAGATTAATAAATTCAAACAAAAAAAAGTATAGATATATTTTCTTCATATTATGATTTTTCCGCGAACTCAATCAATAACAACACTGATGTGAGCCATCAACACAGAGATTTTAATGGTTCTCTGCAGTTTCTTTCACACTAAAATGACTGAGCTAAGTAAACTTACAGGGAACACGCCTCTCAGAACAAGGAAATAAGAGCAGGACTTTACGGCATGGACAACAGGGCAGGGACACCAAAAAGTTAAGCATGGACGCGGCACTCATTCAACACAGGCCAAAACACACAATAATCAAACAAAGACAGGAAGAGGTTTATACTCACCAAGGACACCAGGTGACACTAGTGAGACTAATGACAGAGACACGGGTGAGGGTGATGACACTGATTAACTCGCAAAGACAAAGCGACAAAGGGAGACAGACAGACCTCCGAGACCATTGCTATAATCACAAATAACACTCTTCCCACCACAGATGCTGCCGTGTCTGAATGTCTGCGTTGCCACTGTAGGGGGAGATAGATATAATGGTATTCAATTCTGGACTTTAAATCTTTGTCTAACAAATATTTTATAATATAAACCTCCCAGAACCTTCCAGCAGGTGGTGAGAACACTAGAGCAATAATGGTGGTACTAAATTTGAGTCATGGGCCAGATCAGGATCAGAAAGATTCAGTATTTCTGTGAACTAAGAAAAAAGGATGAGTAAAGTATTGATTAAAGGCAAAATGCTTTAAGTCCCTTTATACTATTTATTGGGGAAATGCTGGCTTTGCAGGGAAAAGGTAGAAGGATAATGATAATATAAATTATAAATATAATTTGGACAAGTCTGGTGGGCCGGATTATAACGCCAAACGGGCCGTGTCCGGCCTCAAGCCATAGTTTGCCCAGGTCTGACTAACCTTAACATGGATCGATATTGTCCAGCAGATGAATCCTGGAGTTCCTCACCATTGACAGGGACATTGACTCTGGGCCATAGAGACTGCGTTAACGTCACAAAAACATGGAAGTGGTCACTGTGTTCTGGGCTCATAACAATTAGAGAGAGGACGTTGTTGAGTAGGTGCTGCAGCAGATCAGCACTGACACAGAACATAAGTGAACATTAACAACTGGTCTTCGTCCTGTGGCCCTCTTCATTCTCCAGATTGTCTCCACATTTAATCACTATATAAATATGTGGGAGTGCTCTGCTCTGGGAGGACACTCCCCGACCCTGTGCTGTATCTCCTCAATCAGCTCTTTAATCACAGCACTTAAGAGCGGAACCAATAAAAAAAAAAAGCTCTGTAGTAGTCGACCAGGCTCATCACTGCTGCTGTTGCTCCTGGAAATGAAAATGGCCCAGTGTGACATCACCATAAGGCTTTTGATTGCTTGACATCCTCTTCATTAACTTAATTATTTGGCTATCAGTAAACCCCCTTGAGTAATTAATATATGAGGACCTGTGTAGTAAATTAAAACCACAGAGAGGGATTATGGAGCTTCTCTCACCGCTACTAACACTTGTTTTTTTGTATTTTGTGAAGACTTTGCGTGCAGTCAAAATTAATTCTTACGTCCCTTTGTCTACCATCAATTGTTATATTGTATATATAACTGTTTTAAATCATCACGCCCTACATAATCTTCAACAGAGGTTTCAAATCCGCAGCCCGTGGGCCATTTGCAGCCCGTGGAATGATATTTTGCGGCCCCCACCTTGATGTGAAAGTTGAATTTTAAATAATATTTTATAGATTTGTTCTCCACATTTTATGGTAAATCCTACAGTTCTCCAAACCCTGATCCACAGTCTCCTTCTGGTTCAGTGTTGTAATACACAGAATCCTCTTTTGTATTGAACACTGAAAGCTGACGTGGCCCTTTAGTGAAATTATTGTGTGGGTGATGGCCCTCATTTTTACACCAAATGGCAACCCAAGTTTCACAAGACACTTCCATATTCACCCTCATAGGCTCATCAGATAAAACCGTATAAAGTATATGATAATGATATGTTCATTCCTATGAGAGCCTCAGCCTCTATATCGGTATAATCATATTTAACAGAGCAGCACTTAACCCGAATGTTGACTTCTCAAAGACAAACATGAGAGAAAAAAAAAGTCTGTACAAAAGACCTAACTGTGGAATGATGGGTAATTTGTTACCTGTTGTACTTGTGTGCTGTGTCAGACAGTTTACTGTAATGTTCTAGAGTCTTCCAGGTACCGATATTTTATCCACTGTGCACAGACTTTATCTATTAAACTGGAGACTCCGAGCTTTCCCTGAATGCATCGCTGTCGTGGACTGAGTCAAACAGACAGCCGGATTCAGCCCGTCAGGCTCTTTAATCTTGCCCAACAACATTCTAAAATTCTGATATTCTAATATTTTTTGTTCCTATATTTCTGCCTTTGGCCTGAAATTCTCAATGTTTTCCCTACCCTTTTCCTTAATATCCTTATTTTCCCAAAAGTTATTCCCATGGATTATTAAATCAATCTAAATGTATTTATCCTTTATCTACTTTTTTATGTCACTTTTCTTTCCTCCCATGAATGTTCCATCTGTTCCTTACCCTGATTCTGTGTCCAGCTTAAGTGAGGTGAAGAACTCGGCTCCAGACCATCACAGATGTCTGGAAGTATTTTTACAGCTTCAGAAGCTCTAGATAAAGGAGAAAAATATATTTACACAGAAAATGATTGTTGATAAAATGTTGAGTCTTGTTAGGCCATTTATTTCTTTTTTTTCTGTCATTTTAACGTCTTAGCTACAGCGCAAACAAGTTTCTCATAAATACATGTTCATTATATGATTCATTTCTGTATCTGTTCAAATAACTTAAATAAATGTACAAGGTTATAGACAATAACTCAGTCTCAGACCATAAAAGAAAGAAAAAAAAACACCAATATTCACATAAGATGCATAAAAGTCCATAGTTAAATGTTGTTGGGCAGGACACTCAGGGCAGGAGACAGTTTGATGTGTAGTCTTGGATGGAAGGATGGAGGCTGCAGCTGCTTGTCTCTCCCATACAATTACATCTTTGTTTTTATTGCAGTTCCAGCATGTGATGTTGCTGCTGTCACTCAGTGGACAAGGGAAGGACATTAGAAAAGCAGAAATGCAAGCAGGAATTGAACATGTCCTTTAGCATGCCATGGTATGTACAGGTTATGAGTGTGTGAGAGACAACTGTATAAAATGAAAAGGTTTAAAGCACATAAAACCTGATAACACTTTGAAATGTGTATTTTCTTTAAGGTCTTAGTGCCCTGGGAATATTTTTTTCTTCCCAAAAGTCTTTGTCTCACAGTCCTGCCCCGATCTTCCTCTCCTCTCCTCCCACCTGCACGTCCTCCAGCTCGTCCTCAGAGAAAGGACTGTGTGGATTGTAGCCAATGTCTGTGCCACGCTGAAGGAAGTCTGTGGATTGGTTCATCCCAACAGGAAAACCATGCCGGGCTTCCACCTCTTCCTCCTCCTCCTCTTCCTCCTCTTCTTCTTCCTCCTCCTCTCCATCATCCATGTCGAGCTCAACTCCTCCGTCTGCGTGACTCACAGCTCTTCTGTTCTCACAAGTTTTGTCCTTCACTGTTTTCCCCACAGTGCGGAGTTGCTCGGCCTCAGACTGCGCTGACACAGCAGCCTGCTCCTTCACCTTCCGGCTGCGTTTCCACTTCATCCTCCGATTCTGGAACCAGATCTTCACCTGAGGAGGCAAGACACAAGAGTATAAAGAAGGTGAGATATAAAAGGAAAACAACAAGAAAGGAAAAGGAAAGTAGGAAAGGGAGGAACAAGGGGGACAAGAAAAGAAAAACAAAAAATACAAATGAAAATAGAAGGAATGAAAAAGAGAGACAAAAGAGTGTTTTAAAAACAATTTATAGGTTTGAATATGTAAATATATATAAATAAATATGCTGTACGTGTATATATATTGTATTTAGCAGATTTTCCTCAATTTCTTGTTAATTTTAACACCAGGGACCACTAAAGGTTTATTACCTGAAGGTAATTCATCTGAAAATTCATCCATTCATCTGAAAAAGCTTACGAGAACTGTTTATTACCAGTACAATGCCACAGCTATTGATTTAAGAACTGACGTGAGTTTGGTTACTTTCAAGAAAACCACGGAAAATGACTAGATATCAGCTCCGTAAAAATTAACTCTGATGAGCTTTTTGTGTTGTTATTATATTTGTTAAACAAATGTACTTTTAGTGAAACGGGGCATTAAAATTAAAAAGAAATTGAAGAAAACAGCAGGGTGGTCTAATCCTTTTTCCACCAGTATATACAGTATATATCTCCCTCGTAGGATGCCATCTTCTTAAGCAAGCAAAGGATTCTTTTTTATTTTGTATTTATTTCTTTTATTTTGTTATATGAAGAGCAATTTATTATTATATAATCCTCTTTTCCCATTATTATTTGTGCATAACACCCATATTCAGTTCACCATCAGTGTGGGGAGAGAACATATTCTTAAATTTGTCCTGCTGTGTTCACTGTCCTACCTGTGTTTCAGTCAACATGAGGGACGTGGCCACCTCGAAGCGTTTGGGTCGAGACAAGTACTTGTTGAGTTTGAACTGGTTCTCCAGCTCCAGGAGCTGCTGGCTGGTGAAGGCAGTGCGGGGCCTCCGGCACTTTCCTAAAAGACCGGACTGGGGGCCCGCTGGAGGAGCAGGACAAGAAAGAGGAGGAGAAGGAGGAGGAGGAGAAGCAGAGTCATCAGACTGTATATTCCAGCCTTTGCCACAGTCTTGGCACAGTTTACACTGACTTCCAGCAGGATGTAGAATTGATTGTTGGGTTTTTTTTATTACTTACAAAGCACTTAATAGTTTGGCTCGTCAGTAGTTACTGATGTTTTATCCCTACACAACCCTGCTGGTATTTACATCCTCTGACGAGGGCCCTTTCACTGCAGGGACAAGCTGTCTAGCTGGAATTGTTCAGTTGAACAGTTTTTATAATATCATGTTTTCAAGAATAACTGAGGATCAAAAATACAGCCAGGTGTTGACATAGCATGATCTGTCCTCACTTATCCATCCATTAATAATGGATATTACATAAAGAAAAACATGGAGAACATAATAAATCAAATATTAGCAAAACAAAAGATAACCTTTGCAGATGGTTGATTCCTGTTTCTGTTGTTTTTATAATTATAATTTTATTAATACATTATTTTATTATCATGAATTATCCTTACTAGATCAGAGAAAACAAAAATATATAGTTAAATATTATAGTAAACTTCTAATAAACTGTTGGGAAGAGACCATATTAGTTCAGCTTTTTTTTTGCATAATTTTGTATATAAAATAGGAAATGTAGCAGATTTTTTAGAAATGGAGTTTACATTTATATATATGCGTTATATATTTTTTTAAATTTCTCAATAATGATATTTATTTACATATTTTTCATTGGAACTCTGGTGAAGGTCATTTTTACATATTTATAAATATGTAAAAATATATATTAAGATTTCATTTATTTATTTATTTATATATATATATTAAGATTTCAGTAAATTACATTTTTAGACTTTAGACAAAAAATACAGTTATAGTTCATGAAAATATTTTTTTTTCTGTATTAGGTAATTACACCGATATTCACTAATGATAAAAAAAAACAGAATTACTAACATATACATTACAACGGCCATTTGGATGTCAAAATATTTTTGTTGCATTTGACATTCTATATAGTTGATCATACACTTTCTCCCGAGGCCAAGCTTTTTTTTTTCAAGTTGTGTTTTTTTTATTATTATTTGCGGTTAATTCAGAATAAAATCACTAGCCCAGAGCAAATATTTTATAAATAAAGATGGATTTGGAGAGTTTATTAATAAAATTTTAAAAATGTAATGCTGTGTCCTGTAGTCAATACTTTGGAGAGAAATATAATATTTTTCTTTTGTTATTCATGTCTGTAATTTTGTAACTACATTGACAGAATGTTTTCCAAAACATTTCAATCAGACTGAGAGGAACCTAACACACACACACACACACACGGACCAAGGACGTGTGTGTATGTTGGAGGAGTTCAATATCATCTGGTGGGAACAGACGCTCAGATGTCCGTATCCTCTGTGCGGTCATCATTTATTTTAAAGGCTTCACTCCGGTTTATTGTTGAAGGGCTGAGGGGGTGTGGGTGGGGGGAGTCACAGCAGCAGAGGCCATAAAAACACAGTCCAGCCATTAACTTAATGAAAATTCAATGAATGCTTTTGGGGTTTTATTGATAAACTACGGGACGTTTTGAGGTGTTTGTTTATAGTTTCATCCTCACACAAAAAAGCCCTGTTTTCACCCGGGCGGTGCTTACAGGCAAGGAATGGGCCGGAAACCACGTGTCGCACGTGGAGAAGAGTCAGAATAAACACCGGGAGAGTCAGTTATACAGACTGTTATAATCATTATTAACTAACACATGTTCGAGGGTGAGTGACAGTCTGGTCAAAATCTCACAATCAATGCAGAAAAATAGATATAAAGTGGATCTAAACTAGATTTTCCTTATTTGTATTCTATTTTAAAATTATTATTGTAAGTTGTAAATAGAAAGACCAGGAAACGTACCCTAAAGTTTCTAAATTAAAATAATATTAAATTAAACTATCAAATAAAATTGTATTTAAATACAAAAATTGCATTTTGGAAAATCATTAAAAATCACTGCAGAATATAAGATGATATGATAAAATATAAAAAAATGCATTGAGGTGAACAGGGGGAATAACAGATAAGATTAAAATGTAATAAAAAAAGTTAATTTTTCACACCATTTCACACCACCAGGAATCACACTGTTTTTTTCAGCAGTGATAAAACAATAATAAGACCAGTATTAAATTAAATAAAACGAATAAAACCTAAGATGGATCTGACAGAATTACAGGAGGAAAGAGAATAGTTTCGTTTTTATTATTTTATGACATCATTTGCGGTAAAAGTCAAAAGATAAGGACTGCGTGTCAGGATGAGGTGTTATTTTCTTTTTTTTTCCAGGTGACAGTTTTTATAATACAAGTATATTTTTAAATTTACTTTTAAAATATATTAACATATATTTTATATTTAATGAAAATATTTTATTTATGTATTAATATATCTGTTAATTGTCAAGAGTAACCTTCAATTAAGCTTTTAAAAAGCAAAATAAAATAATAACCCTGACCCAGATACTCACAGCTGTAGTCCGGCAGTCTGGGCATCATGATTCCAGCCCGGATCCAGTGCTCGAGCGGCAGGTGACCGGCCATGGCCGCCGCCTTCAGGTGCTCGGGGTAACCCTGGGTGAGCTGCGTGAACCCGCTGTAGGAGAAGGCGGGATGTTGGCTTCCCAAGGCCGACAACGGATACATGTGTGCGGAGTACACGCCCGGGATGGCCCCGTGCGGCAGTGACGCGAGTCCGGGATGTGGGAGATTGAGGATGCCAGATTTGGGGATAATTCCGGTGTGGAGTTGGGACGCCCGCGGCGAAGGAGTGTCACCCCGGCGGCAGGAGACGGGGCTGCCCGCGGCGCTGTCGCTGCTCTGACCCGGGGACAAGTCTCTGCTGCCTCGGTTGGTCTCATCAGCGAGAAGGGCGTCGATTCTGAAGTTTTTAGATTTTTCCATGGCGGCCTTTTCTAGGACGGCGCGGGAAAAAAACATAAACACACACCTGTGTCGTGCGTCAGACTGCGGACAGAGGTTCCTTTTCCACGGCTGTTACAAGTTCTTTTATTGAATTCTACACGTAACCACAGGAGCTACAACACACCACAGTAAAACGCGCATGACGTTCTCTGTCTCAAGACTACCGGTATTTTCTGTTGCGCGTTCCCTAAACTTGTCTCCCCTGTTGAATGCTACACGTCCCGCTGCTTAACACTAACTTAACGAAGGCGTTGAAGTGTGTGACACCATCACCGCCGCGGTAACTGGTTTCTCCTCCCCGCAGAAGGCCGCGGCGCGCAGGGATTGGACGGAGGTGAGCGCTGCTCTGACTGGACTCTAATCAGCTAATTACCCGCTCGTTTCTCCCCCCGCGAAGCATTTAGAGTGAGGTAATGTCCAACCCCTGTCCCGCCCGAGAACACCTTCAGCTGCATCAAAGCAGCGAGATACATTAGAAGATTAGGCGATTGTGTTTTCACTATCTACCACAGCAGGTGCCAGCTGCCGCGGTGGCTGCTCATAAACACCGTCGCTCTCCCGCTGCAGCCACCTGCACCACGGAGTATAGTGGAGTATAGTGTACAGGGAGTACAGTAACCCCAAACGCTGCTGTCCCTGTTTTCTTAAAGAAATGTCAAACGCGTGGAATGTCCCCTCGTTTATAGCCCCATTCTCATACATTAGGGGCCATATAACAGTGTCATTAAAGTTTATGATGGAGAATGGCACACAAACCGCATTAAAGTGTAACGACTTTGGCAGAGGAGACACACGTTAATTAGACTCTTGATTCATTTGAGCAGATGCCTTTTTTTAGGAAGTGACAAAGTGAAGGTGATGAAGTTAATGCTGACACCTTATCTTTTCAACTTTGGACACAATGTTTCCAAACTTTTTCACCACTTCTGAACCTCAACCTCCCTGGATTTAATCACCTTTTCTTTTAGCAAAAAGAGGGAAAAACTGTAACCTAAATATTTTCACTTACTTAAATTAATTGCCTTAAATATTTCAAATTAAAAAAAAAACTGAACAATTTATTGAATGTATGATATTTACTAAATATTTTTAATGCTTCTAAATATTTTAATGCTTCTGTTTCTGTATTTTTATAGTATATATTGTTAATATATTTTTAAACTTTATTTTTACTTGTTTAAAGATATACATTTTATTTTACTGGCTAATATCTTCTACCAATCTATTATACTTGGATGTAAACTTTGCACAATCATGAGCTACTGCACCTTTATGTCACTGTCATTGCCTGCAAAGTCATGTCAAATAAAGCTTCTTGATTCTTCTTGATTTAAAAAAATATAACAACATATAAACAAACAACAAGGTCAGTCAAACATGGACCATGAGAGAATGGAATGACTGAGGTACATTTGTGAATGTGCCTTGGTGACCTGGGCAGTGTGTGATGATGTGTTAGTTAGAAATAAATATTTAAAAAATAATAATATTCTCTTTTTTTTGATGGAAGGAAGGAGGAGGAAGGAAAGCAAACTCCTTGTCATTGTGATTCCCACCACTGCACACGACCAAATGTCACCTCTGCATTTACCCCATCACCAAAGTGAACAGTGGACAGCTTTGAGTGACCTGGGAGCAGTAAATGGGGACGGTGCCATGGTCAGAGCAACTCAGTGAGAACCTGGCAGCTGGGGGATTTGAACCCGAAACCTCCTGACCCAAGTCCAGTTCTTTAACCACCAGAGGCTGAATGCTAAAAGGCAGAAAAACCACTTAAATATTGTCAGCCTCCTAAAATAATGGCCTTAAATATTTAAGTGGGATCACTGATTTTTTAGGAAACATTCAACAATTTGTTGAATATATAATATTTACTAATAAGTCCCTGACCTAATGGTGACAGGATTTTACTTTTGACTCAACGGTTGCCGGTTTGAATCCAAAGGCTCTTTTGTTCGTTCTATCACATTGGGATAAAAAGTTGAACCTCAACCCCTGATTGCATATTAAAACTCTAGGCCCTCAGGTGTCTTGACCTCTTTTCTTTTCCTCATGTCCTCCTGAATGTTTGACTGTACTCTTTTGAATACTGAACACACCTTTCACACTGCGGAAGGTTCAAAGACACCGACGGGCCCTTGATGCTGCGGGACAGAGCCGGGGTGTATCTGAGTGTTGTGCTTCAGTGACCTTAGCAGCCACAAAGGAGTTTATTGAAGCATTACACAGCTTATCAGTAATTACAGGCATATTTTTCAATCATTACCACAGCTCTGAGACAGTTCCCCATGTTCCCCTGATAACAAAAAGAAAAAAAAGCTGGTGAGATCTCAGAGCGTATGGCCCGCCCTCTTCAACACTAACTCCCAGTGGGACAGTGGCCCGTGTTGTTTTATTTAAACTACACATTGATAAGACCCTTCCTGCTGGTGAGGAATGGGAAAAAAGTAAAAAAGAGTCACTGAACTCTTAAGGAAAATGGTATTGATTATCTACTATATATCATTTTAATTTATATGTGAAATTGACCCTTAAATCAGTCTTATTTTGTTACCTTTCATTTTGACCAATATATTTGTATTTTCAAACCGTAACTATTATTATGGGTATAAAACATTATTTTTTTCTTTTCTAATACCTGCAAGACTCAAATGTGTATCTACTGTGATCAGTGATCAACGTGTTTGTTTTCTTTTGTTCAAATCTGCTGTGAAAAACAGGGCACTTGTCAGGGCACTTGTCAACCAACAGCGGTTTTCTCACCACAGCAGTGCATTTAGAATGTGTCCGTGATGAATGATTCAGGTGAACAATAAGCTTTCTGTGGAGTCAAACTCAGCTCTGTATCCTCCGGATAATTAGACTAATTCCCACAGCGTTAAAGGTACAAGATAAATCAGCTTGCTCTCTGCCAGACCTTGAGACTAAAATTAATGCTGTCTCATTATAGAGATAAAGGGGATTTATGAGAGTTTTAATTCTCTCTGGGTCTCTGTTCCATGTCCCCATCATTTATTAACCAGTACACTGTAGAGCATTGCTGTGTGAATTCCAGCTCAGTGGCTCTATATTTCTTTTAGACTCCAATTTCCGGAACAAAAAATGGATAATATGCTTTTTTACACAATTAATGTACTGTCCTGCACTACTCCGCTGTAGCAGACCAAACAATTAAAGACCAAAAAAATTAAAATGTCTTTCAACTTGTCTTGATTGCATGATTGATGTGCATTTTTTTGCAAACTGTTTATACACCGTTACTAATTGAATTTGAGTCATTAACTCCATGAAGTGTCATTGTACAAGTAATGTCTCATTAACCCATTGACTGTTATTGGCTGTTGACATTATACACTGTCATTGTTTGCTGCTGCTTTATCAGCTGCTTCCTTCTAAATGGAACCATTGTTTTCAAACTGACACAACGACCTATTTAGGACACCTTAATAAAGACCATAAATAAATGGGAAATAACTTCACTGACACCAGGAAGCAACAAAGAAAAAAAAACCTATAGTATCTACATATTATATGAGGAAAAGAAGGAAAGCAAAATCCTTGTCATTGTGACTTAGTGATTCACATCACTGCACACAACAAATTTCGACCTCTGTATTAAACCCATCACTAAAGTGAACAGTGGGCAACTTTGAGCACCCAGGGAGCACGGAGTGGGGACGATGCCATACTCAGTGGGACAGTGGCCCAACTTGGCAGTTGGTGGATTTGAACCTGGAGCTCCTTAACCACTAGGCAACCACTGCCATAATGTATTATGCTTCATAAACTCAAATATTATTAGATATTTTTACATATGTCCTATATAACATAGAGTTGCAAAGTATTTTTTTTAGTTATTAGTAGCTATACAGTGGAAAGTTTACAGAAACTTTCCCAGATTGTGGCGTATTCTAAAATAACTTTTTATCCATTAAAATTTAAACATGACTATTTACTTACAATGTGTGAACTGAAACCCTGACAAAGTCAGTTATGTGAAATAATTTTTGATAAAAAAAAAAATTCATAATCTAACCGAATAACCGAATGGGCCAAAGGGGCTGCAAATCTGAGCCTCACCAGCGGGGTGGTGCTGATGTCAAGTGACAAAGATTTGTGGAAGTCTACATATACTTCTTCCTATCTTCTTCACCCTCTCTTTTAAAGGTGTAAGATGGATATCATGGATGTTTAACATCTATAAAAATATGCCAATACTTTGAAAGCAGAGGGTAGGAAGATATTATGGGTAGGAAAAAACTTTCGAACACTGGCATCCACATTTAATGTTGATATTGTCAACATAAATATGGGGAAAAAAAAGAAATCCGCTTCTAAAGGGACTTGTGTCAGTGCATCTGCCGTGATTGGGACACGATATGAAGGGCCACATCCTGGTTACTAGCTCTAGGCCTCAGATAGTGTTAATCTGGCCCTGACTGTAGTAGATGTAACACAGAACTGAAAGAGAAATCAATGCTTTTATTGTTGGGTTCTCTGTAGAAATTTCCTGAATCAGAGAAGCCACTTTGATGTGTTAATCTAAAGACACATTATCTGTTCTGAATTGCTCTTCTTATCTCCCAGTTAAAAACCTAACACATCAATTGCAGCTTAATAAAATGCAAAGGTAAAAAAAGGAATAAAAAAGCGGTCCAGAGTCTGATGCTTCACATCTAAGTTGGGGAATTCCAGTCATGGAAATTGCTCTTCTTCACTGTCCTGGTGCACCTGTTTATTATTTTCCAGACTGGAAACAAAAGCTTCCTTTCAACATAATCCAGTGCAGTTTGAATTTTTATGGTCATTTAATGGGCCTTCCATTTAACTGCCCTGTGTTTTACTATCACTCATACAAGGGCCTCTTTGTGCACAGACATGGGAGAAAGGTGATAAATACACCTTATCGGCAACAACAAGACATCATTACTTTCACCCTGCTATCTCGCTCCCTCTCTGCGGTGCATTATCTCTCCACTTAAGATCATATTCACAGACATCAGGTTCTTTGAAGATGATGACTGTTGGCAGATAAAAGCACTTTCATACGCGTGTTGTAAAAACATTGCAGTTTCAGTCAGACCGAACCTAATGATCCTGTATTGGCAGGTGGTAAAGCCCAAAATGGAAAGTTAAGTTCTGGTCTGTGGAGCACATCACCCATAGACCAATTCACAAATACTCCAAGGGGAAGATACAGATATTATTGATTTTAAGTACTATGTACAATAGTTAGTTCCATGGTGTAGTGCAGTGGTTCTCAACCAGTGGGTCCTGACCCAAAAGTGGGTCGCTAACCCGTTCCTATTGTGTCGCAGACAACTGGTTAAAAAAATCAGCTAAATAATGTGAATCTGCTGTTGAGCATGTGTTTTATTATAGAAAATCTCTTATTTTGAAAGGCACACACACACGTGCAACCCCCTCTTTCGGTAACCGTGGTAACAATCACACGATTTACAGTTGTTACAATGAGACAAGATGGCACGGAAGGAAGAAAATATGACCTGGCATATTTGAAATGTGGATTCATGTTTGGAGATGATGGTGAGGTGATGTGGCGCAATTAAAAAGTGCTCACAAATGAGAGCATGAAGCCTTCAAAACCCAAGCGTCAGTTGGAAACTAAACATCCTGCATATAAGGCAAGCCGGTAGATTTTTTTTTGCTTGTAGGGTCGCGACTAAATGACCACAGGAAAATATGGGTCCCAGGGTGAGACCAGTTGAAACACACACCAGGTTTTTGCAAGCAAAGTAAAAAACTACAACTCCCTAACAGTGCCCCTTGTGGCAGCCCATGCTGGTTACAAAGTCTTTAATGCTAACTTTCCCCATTGTGAGGCAAACAAAAGACTCAGTTACACAATGTCATGAGTTATGTAATGGCTCTCAATCAATACTTTGTCAAAAACATAAAAGTCTTCAAAATTTTACAACTGTAATATGTCACTTTTTATTTGTCCTTCAGGAGAACTAAGATTCTCCTGAAGGACAAATGTTACCTTACTGTCAGGAACAGATAGTCAGTCAGGTCCAATTCGAGTTCCTAACACCTAGACTATTGAAAAGAACAGGAAAGTTTGAAGGTTATTCAGTCATTCATCTTCATCTGCTTTTCCGTTACCACGTCATGGGGACAGTCGGTGCCACCCAAATCACACAGCTCCATACTTTCAGCCTTCCTGTGGTGGTGAGCCCACTGGAAGTTATGTGGGTTTGGGGCGGTGCCATGATCAGAGCTCCTCAGTGACAACCTGGTGAGATAAAACCTGAAGCCCAGCAGACACAAATCTGCCTTCTTACCCACTAGTCCAAGATTACAGATTATATTTACTGAAATAAAACAGCTGTGAGGATTGAAAGGTACTGGCTGATGTTATTGGGTCAAAAGCTAAAACTAAGCTAAAACTCCATCTTCATAATGCATTTATTTAGGCTCCCATTGTTGTATTGATTAGCAATGTTTAAACCAGACCTGGGCAAACTAAGGCCCGGGGGCGGATGCGGCCCATTTAGTGTTATAATCTGGCCTGGCAGACTTGTCCAAATTATACTTTTAATTTATATTATTGTTATCCTTCTACCTTTTCCCTACAAAGCCAGCATTTCCCCAATGGATAGTTTAAAAAGGCTTAAAGCATTTTGCCTTTAATCAATACTTTACTCATCATTTATCATGATCTTATACTAATTCACAGAAATACTCAATCTTTCTGATCCTGACCAGGCCCGTGACTCAAATTTTAGTACCACCTGTGGCCCACAAGACTGAATAATTGCCCAGGCCTGGTTTAAACCAACATTGTCCAATTTGATTGCTGGATATCAACTGATACCAATTTAGGTAATATTAATGTATTAATCTGTGCAAATGGCTCTATAAACATGATATTAAATAAATGAGCTGCAATGCTGCCATCTAGTGATCTCTCTTGATAAACAGCCATTTCACCTTAGAACAATTTTTAAGGAACACATTGTTTAACAATATCCAATCATGGCATTATTCAGTTTTCAATATCAAAGGAGAAAAGCCAATGGTTATGGATTGAGGATGTTCGAAACTTTTGCTGATATTGTCTGAACACTTGATACTCAATACCGAAAGCAAACGATATTGATTTTTGCCGCTGTTCGACCCCTGAATCTAGGTCAACATATCAGTACCTTAGGTGTGATTCATGACTTTAGCTGATCGAAATTATAGATTCATTAATATGTGAGAATAATAAAGAGCTGATAATGTTAAGTAGCTGCAGCTCAGAAGTCAATATAACAAAAATGAAATGAATCGATCAGTGTCTTGAATGTGTCAATAGACTAATAGACGCTGAGCTGTGGTGAATTGTGGCAGCGGTGAAACACAGGGTTGGGATGTATTTTAAAGACATTGATCAGAACATTGTCAAGTGTGACTAAGTGTAGTCGATGCAAATACTGATGAGGTGAGAGAACAGTTAAACCGCAGCGGTGCACACTGAACAAATATTCAGACCTTGGTTTATTTAGCGTCCTTTTCTCATGTTGTGGCAGGAAACAAACTCAGTCATTCAGCCGTGGAATAAGTACGTTTGTTTTGGCTGAACTCTCCATGCACTCTGAGTGTGAATGTACGATCCTGCAGCTGGTATTATCATTTACTAGCGTACATGCTTAGCCAGTGACCCTCGGAATTACACCTGTGTTTTTTTTTGCAACGATGTAAATTGGTTCAATCATTTTTACGCATTTTTCTTTATTGTATTTGCTCTCTTTACGCCTTGAAGGACACAGGGGTCATGGGAGTCATCACTCTCTGTCAGTTTGCTAATTAGTTTGAATAAGCTGCTCCTCCTCTCCCTGATAAACTGCTCCACATGTCTTTACGGTCAACTAAATCACTTTTAGTTGACCTGCCACAAATAACTAGAGATAATGAAGTTTCGCGTCACGCAAGTGGTCAACAGTCTGTCAAAGCACGTCAACAAAGCAGAGAATTATTAAAAATAAAATGAGTTCACTGTTATTTTTTTGTATGATAAGAAACAGTACCCTTCATTCAAGCTGCACCTCTGCCCTGCTCTGCTCACCATCTAATGAGGATGAGTGAGGAGTTCATGTGAGCACACAGTTCATGACATTAACAACAGTTTTTTTCAATGATGTCTAGGGAGGATAATGTCAGTACAACTATTAACCAGTAGTAAACACAGCTGTGTAGTTACACTATTGTTAACAGATGCAAAAAAAGCAATCTTTAAAAAGACTTTAAAAAAAGCTGTTACAGTCTCTCTGTCCTTCACCTGAACAAATACACTGTGGAGTTCTGTACTGTGGCTGTAGTCTTTACACCTCTGTTTTCTAAAGACTGGGTCGCAGCCCTCTGGTGGGTCACAAAAAATTTCTTTTAGTCTCATGTTTCTGAGGAGTTTTGGTTGATGCAATTACTGTTTTACATTGTTTGAACTTGAGTATTTAATCAGATATCACTCCGTCAACATAATAAAATACTCTTATTTATGTTTATTAATTGTTAACGATTTAAGAAAGAATGTCTTGTGACTTCAGTTGCAAAGGTTTGTGACTTTTAAAATGTGGGTTGCCAGAAACAAACGTTTAGGAAGCACTGGTTTATACTATCAATAACTAATGATTTCATTTATATAGGATTTTTTTTTTATTGTAAAATAATAATAATTTAGAATTCTTATTAAAAGGTATTGGCAATAGGGATTAATGATTATTAATGGTTATTTTAGATGGATGGACAGACAAATACTGTAGATGGATGGACGGATAGATAGATAGATAGATAGATAGATAGATACATCAATCCCCTCTTTGTCTCCTACCTGGTAGCTCCATCTCTAGGATCATTCTTCTTCCAATGTATCCACTGTCCCTCCTCTGAACATGTCCAACCATCTCTATCTGGCTTCTCTAGCTTTTTCTCCTAACCTTCATGTCTGTGTTCTAATGACTGTTACTCATTATGAAAACTTTATAGCTTTATACCAAAACTTTCTTTTGATGTCCTTATTTAATGACACGGAAATTTGTCTAGTGCCTAACGCTCATGGAAGTGAACTTGGATCCACAAGGTCCCCGGTTCTTCAACTTAAACTTCAACCTTTATTTGTTCAAAGTGCCAAATCAAAACAACTGTTATCTCGAGGCACTGGTTCCAAACCCCCTACCGCCAAGTTACCACTCCTCACGTTGGTGATGGGTTAAATACGGAGGTCACATTTTGTTGTGTGCTGTGGTGTAGATCACAATGTCACAATGACAAGGAGTTTTCTTTCCTGCCCTGCTTCCTTCCTCCATAATGGAGCGGATTTAGTACATACACGCGAAAAAAATGGTCACTTTTATGTAGCTGGCGAACCGCTATGGTGCTTTCATTAACTGGAGTTAAATACATACATTACGGCCAGTTCAGCTCCTGCATCAAAATGCTCTGCAACATCTGAAAACTCTGTGAATGAGCCATAATGTCCTTCATCAGTGTCCTCCGTTTCCCCGCAATGATTCTGGCTGCTACCCCTCCTTCGACTGTGTGCTTTCACTGACAATGCAGCATTATGGAAATAAATTGTTCCATTAGTCGCATTATGCTCTGTCATCAGGCCAAAGACGCTGAGTTATTAATGGAAACAGGATTCACTCTGATTAAGACAGAAGATTTATGTAAAAAAAAAAAAAAACTGTTTCACTTAGGCGTGTTCAAACACTTGCAGGATGTGACGTGACATGATGAATGTCACTCAGTCGAAGAGTCTATCACTGACAATGCAGCATTATGGAAATAAATTGTTCCATTAGTCGCATTATGTTCTGTCATCAGGCCAAAGACGCTGAGTTATTAATGGAAACAGGATTCACTCTGATTAAGACAGAAGATTTATGTAAAAAAAAAAAAAAAAAACTGTTTCACTTAGGCGTGTTCAAACACTTGCAGGATGTGACGTGACATGATGAATGTCACTCAGTCGAAGAGTCTATAGTTTGACAGAGAAAGGACAGTTTTTTAGAAAGTTTTCTTATTTCAAAATATAAATTTTGAGTTATAAAAACAAAATACTTGTAATTGACTTTGTAGAGAGGAGTCAATGGTTCATCAAACGCAGGACAGTTTTTTTTTAAGTTTGTGGGACTAAAAATTAGGGGAAGGAAAAAAATCAATTTGTGTGAAAATCACAATTCTTCATCCTCGATTCTACATCGATTCACAAACTTTACATTCATTGATTCAGTATCAACATTGCATCATGGGTAAACACTCAACTATTGATACACATTTTAATGTAATATTAATTGAAAATAAAAAGCTAACGTAGGCTTTTTTAATTTTATGTTACAATTTTATGTGACTGGATTGTTTAACAATAGGTTTTCATTTCTTGTCTTAGTAGTTTTGTGCGTTTATATCATTGCCATCGGTTCATTTAAAAATCACATTCTTTCACTGTATAATCTACTGTAATCTGTCTGATTGACATACACTATGCACTGTATCAGTCGAAACATTCAGACTCGATTTTGATTCATATTGTGAACCTGGCATTGGTCAAGTTACGATAAATCGTTTTGAATCAGTTATTGGTCTGTGACTTTTGAGGCACTAAAAATCCACTAAAAATGTTTTGATGGCTGGGATTGATGGCTGTGTCACAGTTTCCAGCTCTAGTGGCCCACACATGCATAGACATATAAACAAGTACATGTTCATACATGCAAGTACATGTATGAACATTTATAACTGATGTGTGAACTCTGACGAGACTCAAGTGTTGTCTTTATGTGACCTTTTCTGATTTAACAGACCAGTTAGCGTAGGATTCTTTACTCTGTATTTTCAGCAACATGTTAGACAACACAAATGAATTTGACAGCATTTCTCACCTGAAAATCACAGGTTTGGAAATGCTTTTTGTTTTCTATATGGATGGAAAGGAAGAAAAAAGCCTCATGATTCGCAAACTTTGCAGAGAGAACATGAAACACACTGGAAGGATGACAACCGTTGATATGACAAAGCAATCACCTGGTGAGATGGCAGAGTCAGACTGAAGAGGGTGAAGAGGAGGGTAGCATGGACAAGAGTGGACAGGACAAAGACAGTGTTGCACTTGTTTTACACTTACTAAAAGTGACTTATCAATCTGAGGTTTCCCTCTAATAGGCAATGCCCAATCAATCAATCAAATTTTATTTATATAGCCCACATTTACAAATCAGATTTGTCACATAGGGCTTTACAGGGTTGGTTTGGAAAAACTACTCAGGGGGAAAAAAAAATCCCTTTTAACAGGTAAAAAAGGTGGTAGAAACCTTAGAGGGAACCACAGGAGAGGGAACCACTCCCTGGGTGGACAGACAGTGCAATGTTACCAGAGCATAAAAACATGGTTGTTTTATAACAACTATTTGTATTGCGTATATTTAACCCTATTATTTTGTTTTTCCTGAGGGAAACTATGTATTGTATTTTATGATTAACCAGAGTTTTTCCAAACCTGTTAAGTGGCTGTGAGATCAACCCCTCAATGTGGGACCTATATTATAAAGGCCTGAGTTTATATTGTCTAAATTTACTGTATGTTAGGTCAGTCTTGTGTATGTTGGACACTGCACATAGATTCACATGTCTACAAAAAATACAATTGACTATCAATGAAATTTCACAATAATTGTACATTTTTGTAAAGTGTGTGTGTGTGTTTTTTTCCGCTTGCTGTTTTATTTCATCCCAGGTTAAAGTTGTTCCACAATAAATGTTAGCTGTTCTTGGAAACAGAGGTGTTTAACTGAACAGCAGGTAATTTTATTTGTATGCTCTCATTATCTTGGATTCACTCTAATAATTAAACTAATAACTAATAATCATTAGGTCAATATTTGCACTAACGGCGGTGTAATTGTCTATAAGTGGATCTTTCCTCGGCTTCACGCCTCAGACATTTCATTTCAGGCTCACGTATTTGTGTTTGTGTTCAAGTGTGACTGATCCCATTTATCATTCCAGTTAACCCTCGGCAGCAGGTAGTAATACAGAGCAGGGGGGAGTGGGGGGGTGAGATGGGGGTGCAGGCACTTGCTCTAATTAAATCTTCGCCTTAACCCACCCACTCACCCATCCACACCTACCAGGAACACCTCCCCTTCTCTCTGTCCTATTCCCTTCAAACCTCTACTTCCTTGTCCTATGTTAACCTTTCCTTACCACGAGGGACACAAATTCATCCACTTACTCCGTCCTCTCGTAGTCTTTTCTTTCTTTTCTTCCCATATTTTCATAATCCTATGGCCCCTTTCCTATTTTTTTGTCTTTATTCTCTTTTCCACTTGACAGTCAAGTGACTGAAGGACTGTCCCTCACGTCTCCTCTTGTTTCCTCTCCTCCAATGTCTTCTCTTCTATTCTCTCCTCCACTCTACTGCAGAACAAGAGGAAATAATGACATAGCGATATAATGATATCTACCTGACACCTGCACCAGCCATGAACTTTGACTGCCGAGGAAAAAAAAAACAAAGTCATTATAAATGCTTGAGCAAACAGAAATGTGACTGTGATTAACTGTAAAATAATCCTCTGATATTGATTTATGGCGTCCTTAGTGTAATTATTGTAACTATATTTGCTTTCCCAGGACTGTTGCGTTATAATGCACCTTCAAAGCCCAGTTGACCTTCTTTTACTCAGCCTTAGTGACTCAACTTAAATCTTTCCTTTCAAAAATGATCACAATCGGAGGGAAATTAATTTAAGGAAGTGTTTGCTCTGGTTCCAAGGTGTGCAGTTTGCTTTTGTGTCGCATTGCTTCAAAAAGTTAAGTACAAAAAAGTGCTAAATCAATCAGTATCTAAAAGACGGCAAGCATTAACTCTGCAATTGCCTTAATTTGTTATGAGGGCTACATGCCCTACAGTCTGTTTGCATTACACGTACAATTTACCTGTGCTGGGACACCGTAACCTACGCTAACGAACAGAACAACAAACTCATTAAGTTATACTTTTGCAAACAATATTACAGTGTGAGCCTTTAAGCAGTGGATGCAGAGTATGAATTGGGACTTAGCAAAACACTTTCACCACCTATTCTTTTTTTTTCTCCATCCAGCCATCTACAGTCATGGAAAAAATGATTAGACCACTCTGCTGTTTTCTTCAATTCCTTGTTCATCTTAATGCCTTGTTCCACTAAAGGTTTATCACCTGGGAAACAATGAAACAATGAACACAAAACCATGCAATGACTAAAAGCACTGTATTTGTCAGTACAATGTTATTGCTAGTGATGTAGGAACAGAAGTGATTTTTGTCACTGTCAATAAAACCATGCAAAATGGCCAGAAATCAGCTCTGAAATTAATCTTAATTATGAGACATTTTTGTTGTTATTATATTTGTCCAGATTAATGTAGATTAAGTGGAAGCAGACTTTTAAATGGACAAGAAATTAAAGAAAGAGTGGTCTAATCATTTTATTTCCATGACTGTACGTCAGCGTATTCATTTCTGTGTTGCGATGGCTGCTGTCTCCAAGACCACCACCCAAATCACACTGCACCATACCACCACCTTCCTGTGCTTGGTGAGTCCACTGGAAGGTCTTACTTGGACCTTGGAGTTCCACACCAACAACTGAGACGTCAATTTAACTTTTTAATCTTACTCTGAGAGACAACTGCTGCTGGACACAAGGATGCACTTCGTCCTCTCTTTTTTGGGGGGTCACTAAAACGCAGACAAAGAGTGACATGCAATTTCTGTAGCAATGTTAAGAAATAAGAATCAAAAACGTTGCTGAATATTTACCTCTGGGGTGTGGGGTGTCACATGAGTGTCTTTTTCTTCCGGTGATTGATGCAAACTATGGAAGGGCATAAAGAGCAGAGATCCTGCTGAAATAGATGTCGACATTGTTAGTGGATCTAAGTTGATTGTTGTTATGTCATTTCCACAGGCAGCCAGTTGTGTGTGTTACTGTTAAATGTGTGAAGAAAGACACCCAACGCAAGTGTCTTCTATGCTCTGCTTGTAAACTTGCTTTGCACCAGCCTTGAAAATCAGGAGTAAATTAGGTAAAATAATGGTTTTCATGGTCTTAAACCGCTACCTGATAAATGTCTTCCCATTCCACACCATTTACTTTCTTAATAAACTTAAAAATAACACCCAACTACCCCCACCCCTGAATGTTTCCCCAATCCCAATTCAAAACTAGTTCCACTGCTGTTATTTTTCAGAGTTTTAAAGATTTGCAAAACCGAATGAGAATAAGTAATAGGAGAAAATACAGGTTAAAAACTCTGATATTAATAAATTATTATTTATTTCTCCCAGTCGTCTTTCAACTCTACGGCATTCATAAGCTCTGCATTGTTACATTTCTTTTTTTACTTCTACTTCAATTATGTGCTGTGCATGTGTGCATTAATCTATACAGAGGTCCACGTCAACATCTCATTTATGTAATGGCTTCACATTAATGGCACCTGCCATGACTGACAGATGGAAATGACATCACCAACATTTAAACAGGCGTCCTGCTCTCTGCAGGATAACGTTTTCTAAGTTAAACACGTTTTATATTCTAATGAGCCGTTTCTACACAACTCTGTCACATGTTCTTTGCCTTCACTGCAACGTTTTTATAACCAAAACTCACCCACATACCTTTCTGAATGAAAGCAAAAGCCCTCTGCGTTTCAATTTACCCACCTCTGAACTCCACCCTTTTTCTTCTGCAATTGGCATAATTGAATAAGGGCAGAAATAACAATCAATAAAGGTGAAATGAAATTAAAAAACTGCCAATGATTATATTTGGTGACCTTTGCAACGTGGATCAATGGCCCCTCCCACACTCACACGCTCATAAATATTGCGGGAACACAGCGGAACTGTTGCGTTTTGATTAAACAAAATGTTCCACCTATCATGGAAGTGAAAAGACACCGGCCACCGGATGAGGGAGTTGGAGAGGAGACATGGAAGCAAAGATAGATGAGATTTGACAGGCTGCCACTTCACTCAACAGCTCCTCATCAGCATGACACAGCTGTCACAGCCCTATTTCAGGAAAATTAAACAGCCTTACGGTAAACAGGCCGGCCCGGGTGGGGGTGGAGGGGCAGGTTGTGCGTATGTGACGGAGGCTTGTAATATGCAGATGGTCTTCCAGCTACTCTCCTCCCCCAGTCTGCTCTCCTCCTCTTAACACCATCCTCTCCTTTTGACATGATAATGGCTCCAAATTGATGAAGACACTTCACTCATTCTGTGACATCTCTCTCCGAGGGAGCGACACAAACACTTCCTCCACACCTCCTCATCCATCACCTATCCACGCTCCTGCCTGGCTCCGTATGTGTGCGGAGTTGTTTAATCAGCTAATTTGTTCTTCTCCGGCCACCGCTTAATGACTGCGCCACCTCTGGATTATCTTGTCATCCCATCCTCTTAATCAGCGCTGATGAACTGCTCATCAGGCCATTAGATCCATTTGCCTTTGACATGTTCAGCAAAGGTTACAGGCCTGTAATTAAAACTAATCTACGGGGGCGCTCTTCTGTCTTTAATTGGCCGCTACAGTAACATTTCAACAGCGGCTGACAGAAATGAACTGCTCTGGAATCAGACGCAAAATTAGAAACTAGAGAGGCATCAAAATTTTTGGTCAAACACAGACGAGAGGAGGATTTTATCTCCAAATGAATACAATCAAAACAGAATGTTCTAACAACACAGAGAAAACCAGTGACCAGAGCAGGTTTGTATGAAAGCCACGATATTTGAAAAAAGCCCAATAGGCACGGATTGGCTGAAGGTTCACTGCTGGAATTAAAAGATTTACATCTGCAAAGAATTATTCCACAACTGATCTGAAATCTAAAGGCTCCAATCGCTTTGCAGAACAATACTTGTTTTTCTTTAAAGTGCAAGTTTTGACAAATATCATGGGTCAGCCACATAAATGTCCTCTGGAAGAGACTGTCACCCGACTCACACTGCTCCATACAGTCAGCCTTCCTGTGGCTGGTGGGTCCACTGGTGGCTTTGTGGGTCAGCTGGGGGATTTGGACCCGAAGCCTTGTGGACCCAAGTCTGTTTCCTTAACTACTTAGACACCACTGCTGAAAATTGCTAATTATTATCATTTAATTTATACATGTGTGGAATAAAGCTTAACGTTTTATTTAGATCTTTTTGAATAAATTGTGCATTGTGCTCTGTGCATAGCACCATCCTGACCCCCATCAATTTACGTTGGTTCACCACCCACAGGAAGGCTTACAGTAAGGTGCAGTGTGATTTGGGTGGCAATGGTGGAGACTGCTACCCCTGAGAGTTGGCAACAGTGAGAGGATGAAGAAGAATGAATTGTTGGAATGCATTAAAAAACAATTGATAGATTTGTCATTGTTTTATTATTTAAATCAATATTTAACCAATTATATTGAAGACAATATATTACATCATCCACTTATCATCCCACCAATCTCAGCTCCTCAATCTTATTCACAGTCATAGCAGTAAATGCAATGGTACCAATAATTGGCATAATAATTTCTTGTGGTGTTTTGGTTTTTATTTTTCAGTCTTGGTTTCCTAATTCTCAGTTTCAGCCATTTTGGTGCACTACATAAAAGAAAAAAAAAATCCAAAAGATGTAAGCATGGAAATAAAACTAGAAGATGGGGGAACTCAGTGGCCACTACCTTAGACAGACACTGCTTCCTCATGTCACAGCCAACGTCTGTTCACCTTTGTGCCATAGTTATCAATGATACCAATCATTGCTGATGAAGCTGTCAGTGCTGCAGGGCAATAACATCTTGGACTGACTATTACAGCTCTCCTTTAGCAGCGGAGGATTTTGTGCATCTTTACAGACGACACCTGATGTGAATAAAAACCTGCACTGCTTTTCTGAAATAAGTCTTGAAAAATAAAAGTCCAGTCATTACATCAGATGTGGCAAACTGGTTCCACAAGGGGCCGCTGTGGCTGCAGGTTTTTGTTCCAGCCAACCAGCAGCGAGCACTGATCTGATTCCCCAGACATGGACCTAGTTTGACACATTGATGAAAAGTGAGACTGAAATCAAGAGCAAAAATGCTTTGTAAATACCTGCTCAATCTCAGTTAGTTACTATTCTTGGAGTGTAATTCTTACTGAAAACCATTTCACAGTTTTTCACTCTGTCTTTTTTGCAAGGTATTTTATACAGGAAGTGACTCACCATCACTCTGTAATGAAGAAGGGCAGACATTTAATTTCTTTGATCTTGAAAGTAATATCTTAAATTAGTATGTTTATTCAGGCTATTTCATTTAAATTTTGGCAGACCTGCGTGTTGATTTAGTACAGTTTATTTTCCAGTCTGCTCTCAAAGGCCACATTTGATAAAGTAACCTATACCAGAGGCCAAGTCCACTCCCCGTGGCAGACATATGCACCGAATCACACATCAACACATTCATTCACTCTATAACACATTTCAATTACATCTACAATGTTTTTCAGTTAAAGTCCTTAAGCTGTTGGACAGACTGATACAAAAACAAAAAAAAGGTAAAAAAAATATGGAATATGTTTATATTGGTCAGATACTAAATAAATAAAACTTCTCTTTTTGGCCTGTCTCTGTTTCAGGGTTTGCCAAAGTGAATCAACGTCTTCCATTTCACTCATAAACAGACCATTTACTACAAATCATGTGTATCCTACCATCATTGGTCATTGGGAGACCAAGTCATTGGGAGACCAAGTCATTGGTCTCCTAGTCTAGTCTATGGTAGTCAACAATGACCTGATGAGGTTGACTTCCTGCTGTCTCTTATACA
>JAFBJS010012511.1:79310-128682 GCA_016785265.1 Paraplagusia blochii
ATGGAGAGAGTGGGTGGACCATCAGACTACGTATATGGAGAGGACTGACTACCAACTACTGTCACATCTCAAAGGCAACCATAAGAGGTGAATATTGGAGTCTGTCAATATGGAAAATGTTAGTTTCAGACATGATATCAATATACTTGTCTATGTTAATGATGCATTGTGAGGGATGTGGAGCCGAAATGAAGGCAACTTGTAATATACAAAAATAAAATTTCTATTGAGAGCAGTGTAAGTGTAGCAGGATTATAACTGTTACCTGTTTCATTAAGGAGACATAGATGTTGAATTAAACCTAAAATTTTGGTTTAATTCGAGTCAAGAGCAGAAAGATGGAGCAGACAGTTGAACTAAGATAAATGGCATGTCTAAAACCTAAAATAATACATTTCTAATGGCCTACATCATGTCATCTACTTAGGAAATGCAAGCATTGCAGGGAAAGGTAAAAGTATAATGATAATATAAATAAATTATTAACACCTGGACCACATAAAAAAACTCAACGGGCCACATCCAGCCCCCGGGCCTTAGTTTGCCCATGCCTGCTGCAGTCAGTTAGAACTGAAGAGACCTCTTGGATGAAGAGGTGAAAATTCATCAGGAAATCTACGATGTCCAGTTGCCCTCGAAGTAACTATTGTTGGATTAAATGACCAGGATGACTGAGAACCTACACAGACTTTTTATGCACTTCAGAAAACACTTGCTTGGAAAATTAGAAATAAAAAAAAAAATCCACAATATTCAGAGGGAGTGAACTCGAGACTCCACCACAAGATACAGAGAAACCTTAAAATCAGTCTCGTGTGTCTATATGGAGAAACCTAAGATGTTCTACCTTTTCTTTTCAACAAATTCCTTAACATCAAACCTGTCCTGACCTTCCATGGCAACTAACAACCCCCACCCACACTTCCCCCCCTAAGGTCCCACTCTAAAAGACTTATTGTGAGACTCCATTTCATCTAATCACTTGGCAAAAGAGTCCAGCGTCTATATAAAGAAATAATAAATAAAAAGTCTTTGGGCCAATGTGTTGCTCTCACCTTTGGAGATGAAATTACCAGAAAAGCTGTTACAAATCAATATAATCAATGCAATCAGCTAACTGACACTGGCAATCTCCTGCCAGTGAGTAAAATATCCCTGCGGGGATCTCTCAATCTCCACTGCCATAATTGCCCCCGGGGGTGACGTTAAGGTGTGGCATTTGTACACTTAATTAAATTAGTGAAGTGCGTGGACAGGGCGGACGGCCCGGCTCCAGGAGAACTCCCACAACCTGGCCCGGTGCCAGTAATTAAGGCGATACCTTTCCTGATTACGCCAATGCCTCTTAATGAACTCATTATGCATTTTAACCCAAACACTCCCATGAATTAGAGAAGCCGAAAAGGAAAAAAAAAGCTTCCCGAACGGCGGGACCGCTCGGACCCATCGAGCGGAAGCCGTAAGTCACTCGGCCAAACATGGCGGATGTGAGGTCCCATATTTCTCCCTCTCCCAGCGCCACCAGCCAAGGCTAATTTGGACCTGAGTGACAGCAGAACTTCTGTGTCGGCCAATAAAACTTAATGTTCCCCCGGCGGGAAACTTTCTTTACCCAGCAACTGTGGAACCGAGCTAGAAACCCGTGATTGTAGGAAAGGCCGGGCTCATGTTCAAGCCTGCATGGCGACCGCACATGAGAGGTGATTTACAAGAAACCTGGCATCACCATAGGGTGGGAGTAGCTTAGCACTGACCCATAATGCTTTGCTAATTAAATAATTCACTAATTGATTCATTGCCAAATCAATGGCGGCTCCAGGTGGTTTATTGTGTGAGAGCTAATGCACCCGTGCGTGCACATGTACACACACGTACACAAACACCTCAACTGTATCACAAACATGGAAATTGGTGCTAAAACAAAGGCAAACAAAGAGTTGACCTTGTGCTTCTGTGGTATGACATCATTTTAGACCCTCGCCGGAAAATGATAGTGGGGAAAAAGGGAGGTCTCCATGTCGGCGCACGCTAGACTCATAAACGCAGGTCTGTCCTGGTCCTCGTCCCGGGGGAGTCTGGGACCCAGCTCTGTGGGAGGCTCTGCAGGAGATATAGGCAGGGATTTTATTAATTTAAGTGTGATGAATCCTCCCCCTGTTTGTGTATTAAAAGGGGACCTTAGGTGTAAATAGGCAGAACGGTTCCTACACCTTTGTGTCGCCCCGCTATGGTAGGAATTACCTTCAAATGTAATTGCTGCGGCCCTGAAATGTGATATTACACTGGTCTGGGTGGAGAAACAGGCTGTAAATCAGGATCCCCGAGCAGTTTGATATTTGTTTTCAAACATGTCTGCACACACAGATGCAGGGAGATCAACGGGTTGATTCAACACATCTGAGGTTCAGACACCTTTGAGAACAATTTCAGAATTAACATAGCGAGAAAACATATGTTATTATATGATTATAATAATATATTTATCTATATTTACAGATACAAACATTAATCGTTTATGTCTAATCCTGCCATCTCTGCGATTAAGCTCTGATTTAACTTTTTTTCCAATGTTATTTTTAATCCTAATCAGATCTGCTTTTAATCTGGGATATGAGAAAAGAAAAAAAAATCTGAAATTGAAAGTAATAGAATAAAATAATAAATAGTGTGATATAGATAAAAAAATAAACATTGTCTGTTCAACAAAAACAGACAGCTCTGTGTTTCAGGTCCTTAGAAAGAAATAAAGATCTTGAAAGATTTCCATACTGATATTATTTTTACTATTTTTTTTATTATTATTTTTACCATTAACAAAGACAAATTAGCATTGTAGGGCAACATAAAGTCCTAAATTTATGGTGGCCCACAATGTTTTTTTTTTTTTAATGTAATGTGTTTATCAACACATTATAGATTGCATTTTTACTGCCCACTTAATGTCCAACTTCTTTTTTTGACAGATAAAAACTGGTGGACATTGATAACAAAAACCTTATCCTGCTTTACTCTGCAATGTTAGTTTCAAAAGATATAAACATTGAATATATACACTATTTTATCCACTGTTTTTGTTTTTTTTTCAATCTTTATTTTGAATGTGAGAATCTTGTCTACGTCTTCTCCCTCCACTCATACCTAGGAATTATCACTATTATCTATTTTGTAGGATTCCTGTCCCAGTCAGTGAGACACTGGGCTTTTAATGCTCAACAGCACATAAACAATTCTGTAGGAATATATGTCCACAGTCTCCAGACTCAATAATATTAACTGTGGAATACAATCTAAATAAATGAAAGAAAAGGGAGGACGGGACACAAACTCCTTGTCATTGTGACATGGTGATTCACACAACGAAATGTGTCCTCCGCATTTTACCCATCACTGAAGTGAACAGTGGCCAGTTTCGACCCCCCGGGGCAACAATGTGTAGGGATGATGCCACTTTCAGTGGACCTCAGTGGTATTTGACATTTGGTGGAACCTGATATCCTACACACCCTGGTCCTTAACCACTTGGTCACCACTGTCACAATATACAGTATATATATACAGTATATATATATATATATATACACACTATATACTACTATATATATATATATACATACATATATGTATATGTATATATATATATACACATACATACATATATATGTATATATGTATGTATTTTTTTAAATAAAAAATAAGATGTATACTGATGCAAAACAGTGTTTACTGATTATGTAGAGATAATATTCAATTATCCCTGCTGTAGACGTCAAATAAATTCAACAAAAAGTTGAGTGAAATAATCCTTTTACTCACATCTGTATGTATCATCTTGAATGAAGAGCATTAAGAAACATTTCATCCTCCTCTTTAATTCAATCAGATGTAGTGTTTAAAATATAACAGTTGGTCTGTTAACCGTACCGTAAGGTCTTTCAATCGCAAATAAGTCTGACATAGGAAGTTCTTTTTTTTTTAAATGTTAAATTGCACCAGAGTAACTAAAAAAAAGCACAATTGAGATGTGATAACAGATAATAACCATCACACTGATATAAAGATGAAGGTCAACCCTGAGAACAGAAAAGTCAATACACTGGTAAACAGACAAAAGTGGAATACAGACAATAAGAAAAATAATAAAACATGGCTAAATCTGCAGAGGAATTATGGGAAAAATGTATATTTACGTACAGTATAATTAATAAAAACATACTTTAAGGCATGTAGAAGAACACACATATATGAACACATGTATGTTTATATTTGTGTATGTGTATATATATATATAAATATATGTATACAAACACATACGACATATGTGTGTACCGTTTTCCATTTAATATCATCAATACGTGCTCAAAGAATAAATGATTTCGCAGCACCTCCCTCTGGTTAAAAGCTATACTGCAGTCGAACTGCCTTCTTCGCTTATGGACCACAAAAATATGACCTGGTGAACAATGGAATGACGCAGAAAGTCTAATAATCTTAATGTTATTCACATAAAGGTCTAAAGGAAGGTTTCCCCCCATGAAAACACCAGCTTTCAGACAATGTTTTCCTTTTATAAAAAATTCTGCCTGCAAAGAAGCGAAGAAATATGAAGAAGCCGAGCTTTGATTACACATAGCAAAAGACCTAACATCGCAGACACATCATCTGGTTTTTTGTTGTTCCAGTTTCATTTGGTCATGGTCCCAGAATGAGGCATTCCATCTCCTTTCTCCAAAAAAAAAAGTAAATAATTCCCTTAATCAAAAGTTTAAGGCCACATTATTGTCTAAAGCAGCATTGCTATCTTAACACTTAAAATGAATGAAAGGCCTTTCAGATGTTCATTCTATTTTTTTTTTTTAGAGGAACACATCATTCTACTTTTGATAAATATACTGGATGTCACTCAGTCCCAAACAAAGAAACAAAACCAAATGGAATTTCCCACTCAATTCAATAATTACAAGAACTGCTACAGAGGTCCATCCAAATCCAAACCGTACAACATCAGACCATGTTAGACTGAGTGTTGGGACTTCGACTCAGCAGGTCCTGTACCTGGTCCAGAACCCAGCTGATGTTTGGTCTCTCTTGAGGGTTTGATACCATTATGGAGCTGAGCAGCGTCTGCAGACTCTCGGAGTAACTGACCACAGAAAACAAAAACCCAGAGAAGAAAAAAAGATGATAAAAAAAGAAAAAGATTTTGCAAGAAAAACAAAAATAATACAGGACATGTTTCAGTTTGACTGGGCTACTTGTTCACTTTGACAGTGACTCACCTGCAAGGCTTTGGAATAGTCACTGGATTCTGGACAGCCAGGGCAACGCTGTCCCCCTTCTGAAACACCAGATCGTACGGTCCCTCCAACATCATCATACAGTAGAGCACACAACCCAGGGACTAAAGCAGAGGAGGCAGCAACAGCAACAGATGAAAAAAAGAAAGGTCTAATTTAAAAAAAAAACTCTAAATAAGGAAACAAACACATGTTTGTACCCAGATGTCAGTACGCTCATCTAAGATGCAGTGACTCTCCACGTTGAAGAGTTCAGGAGCTCGGTAGGAAATGGTGCAACGCTGGGCGGCCCAGTCTTGGATGGTCATGGCTTCTCTGGTTCCCTTAACCTGGAATTTAGTCAGTTTTGATTAGAATGATGACAAGGTGAGGTACCAGGATTCTGCAGTGACGATGGAAAGAGTGCATGTGTCTTAAATACAAATTCTCTGGGGTTCACACTATTTATGTTTAGTCTTTTACTTTGGATTTGCTAAATCTACACTGTCCCAACCCACATAACGTCCAGTGGAAAGATATCCCGTCACCTGGTAACGGGTTATGATGATAAAGTGATGAGATGATGAGATTATTTGCTTTTAGTTTAATTAATTTAAGTATTCTTTCAGGTTGTCCCTTTTACAGGGGTTGCCATAGCAAGTCAACATTTTCCATCTTATCTGTATCTTCTCCTCTGACTCCAACTACCTCCATGTCCTCCCTCACTGCATCCGACAATCTCCGCTTTGTCTCCTACCTGGTAGCTCCATCTCTAGGATCATTCTTCTACCAATGTATCCACTGTCCCTCCTCTGAACATGTCCAATCCATCTATATACAATATACAGGAAACTGGACAAATGTATGACCATTTACCCATTTCTCAACTTACTGAAAACTGAGCAGCATCACTGGCATGAATGTAAAGTCAGTGATGATACATACATTCACCCTTAATACTCCAGTCCTGACTCCTACCTTATAGAAGTGTAGATGAGAACATTAAGCAACCACAGATGTCCTCACCTCAATCCTGGCCCGGTTCATGGAGCCCAGATCCATCAGTACTGGTCTGTTCTCCTCATTCAGGAGGACATTTGTGGGTTTTATGTCTCTATCAAACCATAAAAAGTGTAAAAAACAATAATTAAACAATTGTTTAACAACCCTGTCTGTGTAATACAGGTTGTCGATGTCGAAGAGAAATTAAGAGTGAACAGGTTTTACATGTAGTCCTACAGTCCTGCCTCTGCCTGCAGCTGTTGTCACATTAACAAAGCTAAACTTTAAACAAACACTCCTCCTTCGCCTTCAGTTTGTCCATTTAAGACAGAACTGAAAGAATAGCTAAATGTTTCCTAGGCTTCAACCATCATGTTTATCTTAAAGAATAATTAATGTCTTAAAGAATCTGTTTAATTTGATGTAATGTGATTTGAATGTATAACTTACTCAACAATTCTCTCTGGAGTTTTATTCACAATAAGCATAACATGTGAAAACACACAATAAACAGTTGACACAATTGACAAAGTCAGCGTGCATGAGACTCAGGCAAGTCATCTGAGCATGACCATTCTACACTGCATGTAAATTCTTGTCGAATACAAACATACTGTGTGTGAGGATGATTCACCTGTGTGCATAGCCTTTGTCATGAATGGCCTTTAGTCCCAAACAGATGCCCTGGAAAATCTGCAAAATCTGTTTTTCGGGCATTGAGCTGCCCTTGTCTCGGAGCTTCTCCAGAACAGCCCACAGACTGCCTTTCTGTTGGCAGAAAACACAACGAAATTATTTGTCAGATACTATGCTTTTGAATGATGCTGAATTATACTAATACTAACACTCATGTAAGGTAGAAGTAGCCAGGCTTCAGTTTTACCACCGCGATCAACAAAGGTGTGAGCCACCAAGGTGAGGATGTTGGGGTGATTAAACATTTGATGCATCTCCACCTCAGTCTGAGCTTCACGGTGACCTTCACGGTCATGACACAGGATTCTCTTCAGGGCGTATGGACAACCATCCTTGGCCCCCTCTACCAGATCTACAAAACTAAACCCCCTATAAATAAACACAAACTGTAAATCATACACCAGAATAAGACAGTAGTGAAATAAAAGCTCAGAGAAAAGACTAAAAAATACTGATAAACTCCTTCTACATTTAGTAAATAGTTTGCATACTGTATAAAAGCCAATAAAAATGACAGAAAATACGGTGCTGTTACATTATTACGTCGATAATGGGAAGACAATAGACAAGGAATTGGGTTCAAATAAATCGACTAAATAGAACTGAGTGAGTACATGTTGTTTTGTTATGTATCAGCTATTTAAACTCCTCCCTAAAAGCTTAAAAAGTACGTTTTGTGTAACCTTTTAAATGTCGTTCAGTATAAGACATTCCACGGTGTAATGGAACGCACAATGGAATTTATACGGGATTAAAGAACACGTTAAAAGCTGTCTTACCCCTCGTCCAGATTCTGGATGAAGTAGTACTTTTTGTTATCGATCGTGATGGAGCCACGGGAACACAAACACAGACCTTGACCCATTTTGTCTGGATCATTGTTCAACAGCCAGTTTCTGAAAAAGAAAGTAGGACAAATTGAAATTACAGTGAGAGTGATACAGCCGAGGTATTCTTCACTGTTAGCTTAGCTGGTAGGAGTCGGTTTAAGACGGAAAAATGTTTAAAAAAATGTCACCCTCAAACACTATCCATAGTCATTTTAAATGTATTTTCTAGTAAATGATATAGATAAGTCATACCAAAACTTCAAAATGATGCCATTAGGACAATAACACTAACAGGTCACTGTTAACTCTATTTATCTTTCCTCCATGTTTCTTCTTCCTTTTCACCCCGAGCATCAAGTGTCTGTTAGAGCAGCGACACCCGCTGTTGTAATCAAGGCATAGCAGTTCATGCTTCTAAGATTCCCTAAATCTGTATGAAGAACTATACTGTTTTAAGATACGACCTACAATTTAAAAACGTATCAGCCGATTTTATTTAGTTTCATTTAATCAAAGTTCTCAATAATCAATTCAGTAACGTCATTGTTAAAGGTATTCTAAATTCTGCACTTTTCGAAAGTACGCATGACATTGTTGAAAGGGTCACCACGCTTAATATTTATATTTTAATTATTAACTATTAATTAAAATATTGTCTCGTATTACTGTAGATTTTAAATGAAAACTTTAAAATAGAATAAACGCTACAACCATTCCCCAATTAGTGACTAAGCAAACCATTCAGAACATCAGGATGAGCATTCTTGAGACATTAACATGAAACACTCGATAATCGATAGAGGGCAGCATCGCAGCGACTTAGCCATAACTAGAACTAAAGAAGGAGGAGGAGGACCTTAGCGGAGTAATGATGGCGGACAGCAGACATAAGAGAAGAAGCTACACCGAAGACGGAGGTGATATTTGAGCTATTTTACCATCTAGAATATGTATAATGTAACTATTTAAATATAATATTAGATATTTTTGCTCCCTTGTCCTGTAGTACGGGCTGTTTCACCTATTGAATCCTGTAAAATGTTGCCGATCTGCAATTGCCAACTAGCTAATGTTTATGCACGAAACGAGTATATTTATTTTTTTTTACTGCTAATGTGTCAATGATAGTCCTCATTAGAAAGGTGCACAAACGGCTACATGCATGCACAATAACCAGGGTTTGTAAGACCAGAGATGAAATCATATAGAGATTAAATCATATTCGTCGCTTATTATATATTCTACACATATAGGTTCATGTTTGAATACTATATAAATACATGTCAGTCACCACATAAATAAATTGCAAATGTGATATTTAAACCTCTTTAACGAATACACCGTCCTCATATGGACTTATTATAGCGGCTAAAACAACACAGGTAAAGGTGGTATTCCTATGTATACTTAACTCGTAGGTCACAAAAGCATTATGTTCACCTTGGTGAGTTGTCTTGCTTCAAGCAGGGCCGCAGGAGGAGGGAGACAGAGTGAAAACTAAGCCTGTCTCTTGTAGCACTGTGGATGGAGAGGGCACTGCACTTAAACGTAAATCAGACCAACTTCAGCATGATAATGGAGAAAGGACCTCAGCAGATCCATCAGCCCCCAGAAAAGTCTCCAAGATAGGCTTTAGTATGAACAATCAAATTGGGAAGAAGTCAAATGCAATAAGCATCAAATTAGGAGCAACAGTGAGTATGGCACAACACACATTGTTCTTTGTCAGACTGTGAAAAACTTACTTCTGCGCTGTTTATGTCTGTTATTGGTGTAAATGTTTTCATACCTTTTCCTTATTCTTTGTGTCCTTCAACCTGTTACAGAAACCCAAAGAACCTGCACCACCAGCTCCTGCGAAAAAGCCAGGACTGGCTTCTGTTTTTAATGAAGATGATGATGTAAATATACACGCACCCAGTTCTTATACATGTATTTATTTATTATTCATGATAATCACAACAGTAATATTTTTTCTTTGCAGAGTGAACCTGAGGAGATGCCTCCTGAAGCAAAGATGCGCATGAAGAATATTGGCAGGTACAGTAAATACATTCTCTCGCTCAATGAATCTGCCTTTGTAAAAACATTTTTTTGATAGTTATTTATTTTTTTACGTAGATTCTCGAATCATATGTATGTCTATTAAGATATTTTAACAAGCCTTTTAATAACTTATATTACAGGGAGACGCCAACATCTGCTGGACCTAATTCTTTCAACAAAGGCAAGCAAGGTTTCTCTGACAATCAGAAGTTATGGGAGAGGAAGCTGAAGGCAGAAGGAGAAAAGGAGTAAAATGACTGTGAGAGTTTCTGTTAGTCTCTGTCATGACGGCTCAAGTATTTGTCACTGTAACCTTGCGTTGGAAACCTCCCTACATGTCATTATGAGTTAGAACAATGACTTAAGATCCATTGTATAGCAGTTTGAAGATTTATCAGCAGAATACAAATATACCAAATGTATGTATATTTGCACATGTATAACACACAATTATGGACAACAGTGGCAGCAAAAGGCAAGAAAGTCCACGTTTTATTAAGCATTGGACACTGTAGTTTCACCTCTATATGTCAATAGTTCTCACTTTCTGGTCTTTAACTCTGTTATGATATTTAGAGACTAGTGTTAGGTTGTCATGTTAAACATATGGTGTGTAATGTTAAACTTTAAAAACATGATCACTGAAGTGCAACTGGTCTTTTGGACTGTGTACAAAAAGTGAGTTTGAACAGAGTGGACTGCAGAACAGCAGGGATTATAAAGAGTCCACAAGTCCACGTCTCATAATCCATGATTAGGCCTAAAAAAGCAAGTTATTCTCATAACTCAAGCATCAAATTCTGATGTTGAGCCACAAGCAGTGATGGATGTGGTCGGATGTAGCTTTTTTTCCATAGGTTTGTTGTTAATTTGTTTTACCAAAGTAGCATGTCATTAACTTGGAGTGTGTTTTGGAAAACACACTAAACATAAAAAAGCCGAGCAGGCATTCCCTCCAACTTGACAACATTTTTGCTGCATTGTTGGCTGCCTGTAGGTCTCATGAAATCCAGCTTTTTACATATGTTATCTCTCATTGCCACTCGATCCAGCTTTCAGGCAGTAACTCTGACTTTGAGCATGTCTCTGACATTTGACATGCCTTGTATTTGTGTAAAAAATGTACATACAGTGGTGATGTTTTTTGTTTTTTAAAGTACATTTGTTCATATTTTGAGAATCATACTCCTGTTGTTTAGTCTAAATAAGGGTTAGGCCTTTATTGAAGTGTTTTTGTCTGGATACTTAATTTTTTTTATTATTATTTTCACCTCTTGTACCATCGATGTGACAGCTTTGTCTCTACATTACTTGCCAATTTAATATAGCTGGGTTATTTCCTATATAACCAAAGGTGGGTTTTTTTTATATTTTCATTTATATGGTCAGATTTACTGTTTAAAAAAACCTTCATCTCAAAAAGTAAATTGAACACATTTTCTTTTTTTTAAGTGAATTATGCAAAATATTTGAGACTGCGGTGAATAAAAAAAAATAAAATAAAATTTCTTTCGTGTGTGTCAGTTTTACTAGTTACAGCGTTGTCTGTGTTAACAATATGTCTTTCTCAAAAGTTTGTGGGTTTTGATATAAAGTCTTACCCCTAATGATAAATAATGATTTGTTGGCATTAAAGCTTTAGAATACTAAAATTGTTATATTAGCTAATTATTTAACTTAGGTCATAAATAAATTGGTGATTTCTTTTTCGGACACCACAGAAGAACTACTAAATATTTGTGATGTTATGAACAAAACGTAGTTTTTCATGATAAATTGTGTAAACCTTTGAGGATGTCCGAAAACCTTTTTTTTTACTCATTGTAACTACAGCTAGTTCAATTTTACTTGGTGTGTAGGCATACTTTTTCTTAAAGACCTCCAGAATTTGCAGGACACTCTGGCAGGTTGATCCTGTCTCAACATTAGACCTGGTAGCACCTTCAAGGACCTTCGGACCAATGCTGGGAGCTGGGCCTCCTGGAGTAGTGAGGCTGAATCTCTACTAGTTCTAATCAGCAGCAGTTTGAGGCCGGAGTTTTTTAGCAATGCCTAAAACAAAAAATTTCATTTTCAACCACAGTGATGGCCAAGATGAAGATGCAGATGAATATGAGGGATTGTGAATGGTCTTACCTGGATACCCGATTCCAGGACAAACACAGCATTGCTGTTGTTAAAGTAGTGAGTCGACAACAGACAAATCAACATCTGGCTTTTCTGTAGGGCAAAAACGATATCCTTTGTATACTCTGCGAGAAAATAAAAGTCAATCAGTAGGAGATAAAGAAACAACATTTACTTATTTAAAAGACTAAAACGTTTTCTTTTTGTTCCAAAAAAATAAAATTCGAATTTTGGAGACATTGCTTTCTCTGAACCTTCCTGTCTGTGTTGTCCCTTCTAATGTCCTCATTCCTGATCCTGTCCATCCATGTCTCTCTTTAAGAGAATCTCAGCGTCTTTATCTCTGGGACCTCCAGCTCGGCCTCCTGTCTTCTGCCTACTGCTAAAGTTTTGAAGCAGCAGTGTCAAACTGGTTCCACAAAGAGGTGATTAGGCTGCAAGCTGGTTGACTCATCTGATCGGAGTCTCCAGACAGCCGATTGGTCATCCAGTATGATCTGGATATGTTGCAAACAAAACTTGCAGCCAAAGCTGACGGCTTTGAACTAATCCATCCATCATGGCTGGTCTCACAACTGTCCTGTAAACCTCTCCCTTCACCTTAGCTGACTCTTTTCTATCACAGATCACTACTGACAGTCTTCTCCATCCGATCCATTCTGCCCTTTTTACATATTTAATACAATATAATCCAAACACAAGTCAACTTTATAGAGACTGTGGTTTCTGACCTCCTCCTGGAATGATGTCCCTCTCTGGTAGGCAAAGACTATAGCCCCACTCTCCTTCCAACACCTGCTGAAGCAGCAGGAAGAGACACTCTTGGCTGAATTCCTCCTTCTGGCTATCAGCTGCTAGCAAAGGAATGTGACATGTGTTAATAACAGGTTATGACATCACATCAAGATTAAAAAGTTACAAAAAAAGATTTTTTTTTACCTTCTTTCTCTGGACTCACCACATATGAGAGGAACACATCAAACAATTTTTCATCTAAGGAAAAATGTGTGTAAAATATTAAAAAGTAAATTTTAAACAGATGTAACATGTATTTCTTATATAATACATTTTTTTAAAATTTAACCCAAACTTGAATTTACTGATAGTAAAAAAATACAAGAACATATTATATGAATAAAAATGTAAAGATTTAAAAATGTCTTTGGTTGACATCTCTACATCATCAACACTGAACCAGATACCACAAAGACATTTAGGTTTTAGTTTAACAGATGAATAAAACTGAGGACAACACTATTCAAGCCAGAAAAGACTGATGGATGTTGTTGTTGTCTAAGTCTAATGTCTACAAAACCATTTTTCTGGCAATTTATAGAGAAATGCATTTAAAACTAACCAGGAGAAGCTAATTCATGCAACAAGACAATCACACAGAACACACTGCCAACACTACTGAGGACTCAGTCAATGTGGAAATTCTTGGAATACTTGATCATTGGACCTCAACGTAGGAAAGTAAGAGACTGAATGGAGCTACCCCCACAAACAAATAACTGAAAGAGTTATTTCAGTTATTTCAGTTTCCCTGCTTGAAGAGAAAAGCCTGGAACAAATGAATGCGACAGACGAGTGAAGTCAGTGGCTTCACAGGCTTGATGCAGTTATTACAAGTCAGGATTATGCCACCAAATACTAAATGTTATTCAAGTTAGGTTATTGTGATAATGTCTGTACCAACACATATCTAGATGTCAATATCATGAATGAAAACTTTTATCTGATATCCAGCCTTGATCTGAAATACAATTGTCTTCAATAGACAACAAAAAACAAAGGAACTGCTGGTCTTGTTGCTCACGAGTCTTACACATACGCATGCACACACACACACAGAACAATATTTACTAAGACCACACAAATATGCTCAATTCCTGTGTGTGTATTCTGACCTTCATCATGTTTTCGACGGTGAAAGTGGGATCTGTAGATGATCTGAAGTTCCAGTCTCATCAAATATGCAGTAATTCCCACAATTATTACCAGGAGCAAGGATGCAACAGGATACACCACAAGTGACGGCCATTTGACTGGAAGATGTCAAGAGTTTTACTAAGACAGATCTACATTATTATAAATGATTAACACTTTTGAATAGTTTTTGAACGCTCAAAAAGATTCAGGACAGTAGAAAATGTTTAAAGTATTGTAAAAATGTCAACACAGCTGTACCAGTACAATAGGAACCCAGTAGGTTACAATATTTTACAATGTACTTTATTGTGAGTTAGGTGGCATCTTGGAGAGCTCACCAGGATGAAAATGACTGTTTTACTGGCTCCGTCTTTTCTCTTTCTTTATGGAGTTTTTATGTTCTTGCATTGAGAATCTGGTAATCCAGCCTTTCACCCAAGTCTACAAATGAATGCTTCTCTCCATTATGAATATATGTTTGGTCGACAAAGCCATACATTAAACCGTATATACAGCCTTTGGGTGGAATTGTGTATTACATCTCAGGAGAAGCATCAAGGTCCAAACAACAACCTCACCCTTCTCTTCAAGCCTGACAGTGACACTGACATTTCCAGCTGTGTTGTTGGCAAAGCAGGTATACGTGTGGTTCAAGTGATGAGGAGTCACTTCCTGAATGATGCCTCTCTGTATGATCCGAGATTCCTCCAGTATATCAGACCTGACCCTGTGGAAGGGAAAAAACTTTATCACCTTAATCAGAATTAATCAGAAGAGATGGACCTACCAGGTAGGAGACAAAGAGGAGATTGATGGATGCAGTGAGGGAGGACATGGAGGTAGTTGGAGTCAGAGTTGAAGATACAGAGGACAGCGGGAGATGGAAAACGTTGGTAAAAACAATGGTAAACTCACTGTAAGCTGCTCATCTCCAGGGAGGTCATCAGCTCCTTATTGCCACCGTGATTCATGAACCACTGCACCCTGGCGTTAAAACTCTTCTCATAAGGGAAAAACACCTCACAGGTCAGATTGTGAGGTTGACCTAGGAAGAACGGAATAAGCAATTAGTCCTGACCACGAGTTTCAGTCAAAGTTAAGAGGTTATAAATCCGTAACATCAAACCAGATTTTATACTGACCTATTTCTACTTTCTCTGTTCTGTTGGCAACAGGATACACTATCCTTGGAGGACGACTGGCTGTTATATGAGCTGGAAAATATACATTCATTTAATTTTGTTATCAAGGCCTGGTTTGGTTCCTAATGCAAATCGACTGACAAACCTACGACAGTGACTTTCACTGCTCTCCTAAGCGTCCAAGTGATTCCTTCTATTTCGACCATTCGATCACAGAAATACAGCCCGTTGTCATATTTGCCTTTGACTTCACAGAGACGTAACTGACCGTTCTCCACACAGAAGTCTCTTCTCAGCTCAGACACTGATATGTTTCCCTGCAGGAAAACAAAACACACGTCACACTGTGCTCACTCAGCAGTGTGTTAAAAAGAGTGAGTGAGTGAGTGTGTGTGTGGCCTTTACCTTGTACCAGGTGACCTCTTTGTCGTCACTGCAGCTGTGTCCAGGACAGAGGATGGATCCTCCGATGTTGTTGAGGAGCTCCACGCTGCTCTCCTCAGCCTGGAAACAACGCAAACTGCTTCTCTCCACCACCTTGAGGTGCAACAACAAGGTGCTGCCGCTAAAGAGCAGCAGTGTCCAATGACAGTAAGTTTAAATATACTGTATATATACAGTATATATATATATATATATATATATATATATACATATATATTTTGAACTGTTATATATATATGTTGTATATTTGAACTATTTACAAACATATATATGCATATATGTTTGTAAATAGTTCAAATTTTCACATTAATTTGTCTAATTTTTAATAAAGTGGAAATAATCTATTGATGTATGTGGTATTGCACTTCTTTTTAACTCATATGCATTAAGCAGACACTTTCATCCAAAGCTAGATACAGAAGGAGAACAAGAACATCAAACTACAAAAAGCACATTAATATTTTACCTCTTTACACACATGTACTGTCCTGAGTGTTTGACCTTGGCAGTGAAAACCTTTCCACAGCTAAAGGACATTTCATCCTCAACTGCTGTGTCTCCTCCGGTCCTGAACCACAGGTTGTTCCTGTGAGAGTTCCCTGACTGGAGGCAGGGCATCATGAAGTTGTCTCCCTCCATAGCTCTGTAGTGAAGAGTTTTCATGTCCTGCTGAAGTCCTGCTGCAGGTTCTGACCGGGTCATATAGTTAAAAAGAATATAATGTGAGGTATTTTTTTTTTTTATTAAAGTTACATTAACTATGTACATATATAACTATGCAAATTTGCCAAACTGCAGCTTAATCACCTGTTGCTCTCATCTCTCGGAAGGTTCCTACACAACAGCTCTCTGCGACGATAGGAATGATCAAGAGAAACAACAGGAATTGTCCATTTTGAATCATCATGTGAATCTGTGCAAAGACAACATTTATTAGCTTGGTAGTGATTCTGAAATCCACACACAGAGGATAAATATGACATGATTTTTTGAAGATAATATATATAAAAATATATTTTCCATTTTGAATGTTTACTATTCACTTTGAAAAGCCTTTTGTTAAACATTTTGTCATTTACACAATTTATTTTTCCACTGTCAGCAATACTTTGTCAGCTAAAATGTCTGATATTCACCAGACCAATATTTTGGTAAACAATTAAAGATGCTCTCTCCCTATCCGTACATTATACTCACTAGGTCTATATACATAATATATTTTGATTGGGTCGTGTTCTTGTCCTCAAAACAGATTATTTCTGTTCCTTCATTTACCATGATGGTAACTTACCGGAGTGTTTTGGTGTTTCCAGATGGCTTCTGTTGTTTTCGTCATTCTTCATTTAGTCATTTAGTCCTGTCACCTCTATAACAATAAAAGTGAATACTGACTCGTGTAAAAAGAACATATACATGTAGTAGTAGGAGACAACTGTTTCCTGTCTGTTAGTCTCTGTAACTGCAACAGTTGTTGTAGGTATTTCCTGTACAAGGAAAAAAAATCTATCATAAGTCATCTTAGTGCCACACAAACATACCTAGTGACACATATTTGTTTGAACATATACAGTAATGGAAAAAAACATTAGTCCACTCTGCTGTTTTTTTCAATTCCTTGTTCATCTTAATGCCTTCTTCCACTAAAAGTCTATCACCTGGGGGAAACAATGAACACAAAACCATGCAATGACTAAAAGCACTGTATTTGTCAGTACAATGTTATTGCTGGTGATGTAGGAACGGAAGTGATTTTTGTCACTATCAATAAAACCATGCAAAATGGCCAGAAATCAGCTCTGAAATTAAACTGAATTATGAGACTTTTTGTTGTTGTTATATTTGTCCTCCAGATTAATGTAGATTAAGTGGAAGCAGACTTTTAAATGGACAAGAAATTAAAGAAAGAGTGGTCTAATTGTTTTTTCCATGACTGTATAATCATGACAAGAAAAATAGCTTATCAGAGTTTCATTTCAGAGCTGATATCTAAACATTTCCCTTGGTTTTCTTAATAGGAACCAACCGCAGTGGTGGTGATTTTTTTTTTCTCACCACTACTGCAGAAGTGTTGTTTTGCAGGTGATATCATCTGGTTGTCAATTGTCCTATCAGTGAATTGGCTCGACTGCGTATAACACTTGATTATAGTGACACTTGCACTTTTTTTGCTTTTGTTCACTGTGATTCCCATGGTGTACAGTTCTATTGAACAGTAGTGCTCTGTGCTTTGGAATGTTGGAAGGATCTTGTCTTTAAAAGAGAGCAGAATGTTTCATGGGGGCTAATATCATGCAGTGTGATTTGGGTGACAGTTTTGGAGACTACTGGCGCTGTAACCCAGTAACAGATAAGTTGGTGAAAATGGATGGATGGATGGATAATCACAAAAATTAAAGAACTAACTTAAATAACTAAATAATAACTTAAAAATAAAATAACTTCACTTATTATTTTATACACTGTTAAAGTGGTCAAACTGTACACAGAGGCACAGAACACTTAAGTTCAGTTAGAGAGGTAAAAACGTTTTGCTTTACTTCAATGTTGGATGGTTTGTTTATTTTCTATTCAGTTAAAAAAAAAAAAACAGTTATTTGTTCACTTAGATAGTGAGAAACATTTCCTTAGTTTTTCTTGTAAACATTAAATAAAAAAGTAAAATTCATAAAAATGTTTAATGCAGACACACCCTTTAAACACAAACATTTTTTTACTCAAATATTTTAGATTGTGTACAATTTCTAGTCCCAAAAACATTTTTTCTTCCACCTCTGTACAATATCTGGTGAGAAATGATAAAACCGATCACCGTCCAAATGTTGCAGCCCAAACCTGTTGTACAAAAACAAAGAGTTAGTGATTATCTTGAATAATTTTCATTATACCTTTTTCATTTTAGAGCTGAAAAGGTGGGATTGGAATCACGTTTCTCTGTGTGTGGTTGGAGGTGGTATGATTCAGTGCGCTGAGAACTGACAGACAAACCACATCGCTTTTTTCAACTATCACTTTTTAACACACTTTTCAATGTTGGTGGAAACCAGCTCTGCTCAAGTGCAAAGTTAGTATTTTACTTCTAATCTATGGAGAATTAGCAGACAAATAATACACTTTCTTGATTAGAACAGAGGGAAAAATGATTGTATTGCGTCTATATCTGGGAACTAAGTTGAGGCTTTGGTATATAAGTAAAATCAGAATGTGTCTAATCAATCATATATCCTCATATAAAATCTCATAAGATGAGATTTGTTGATTAAATACCATCACATATTTTCCAGTTGTTATCAATATAACCTTAGGTCCTTAGCACATGCAGTGGTGGGAGGTGTTATAATGCAGTGAATGGGTTGCTGCAAAAAAAATTTTCCATTGGCAGAAAACTAGTAATACTGTTCCTCCAGCCTTTGGGTCAAAAAAAACCCTGGTGTGTACGGTGACAAAAGTCTTCCTCTGGGTGGTGTCTGAGTACTTGGTCGCTGCAAGTAAAACCGCAGATGTTTCCAGAAGGAGGATGAAAACGTGGACCCTCTGCCTCTCCAGGTGACCCGCTTCCCTGTCTCACTGAGAAGCTGTAAGGCCTCATCCAAAGAACCTGCAGTTGAACCTTCTCCCATCTCCTTCTCAATGAAGATCAGACGAGTCTGCTTCTCCACAAGAGCTTCATGGATGGCAGTCAGCAAACCTGAGCCCAGCCCAGGATCTGAGGAGCTAGGGATCAGAACCACAGCCCGACTCTCCTCGATACAGTGTAGGACTGCATTTGCTAGAGCTGCAATCAAACCACAAATAAGTACAGACAAACGTGCAGCGTTTATATTTTTAACATGTTGTTTCCTGAGTTACCTTCTCCAGGCTGGATGTCTCGTTCAACCAGGCACAGTCTGTAACCAAAATTTTCTTCTAAAACATTTTCCAGCCAGCTACGGTCTTCAGCACTTAGGCCTGAGTTTATGTGGCTTTTATAAGCCATCACGAAGACGTCATATCTCTTATCATCTGACGATCAGACAACAAAACCACAGCAACAACAGTCTCTCACTAAGGCTGAAGCTTTCAACCAATTTCTCACGTTGATTCAAGTTTTGATTTATCGTCAGTGTGTGCAGCAGTGTGCGTCACAATCACAATCACAATCAATCACTTTCATGTGAATGTTCCTTACCTGAGATCTTTGTGCAGCAGCAGCCAAGAGTGTCTCTGAAGAACAGAGTGATGTCGATTTTAAACCTTACATAAACTATCGCTGCCACAGTCAGTGTTGTCACAAAGCAGATGGTGCAGAGACACAACAGAAAATATGAAGGATGAGCTGCAGAAAAAGAAACACCACTCGGTTAAAATTACAGAACAATCAAAAATAGTTCTACAATATAATAAATATTAACAAAATTTTGGTCATGACTGAAATTCTAGTTCTGAATGTGAAAGAACTATTTACCATTTTGAAGGTAGATTGTGACAAAGTCTGAGCTCTGATAAACAGTCTCCAGTTTACAGGTATAATTTTTTAACAAATCATCTTCTGAGATTTCCCTAAAGACGAGAGATGCTGTCGTCTGAATTTCATCACCTTCCATTTTCCTGATAAAAATAGGAGGTCATTAGAGAAAATCATCGAAGTCGTATGAACTTGATCCATAGCTCTTCAATTTTTTTCCATCCCTAACATTTTAGTAAAAAACTAATTTATGTTAGCACAGTTTTCCCCAACCTTTTTTGTGCCACGCACCAGTTGAATGTCTTTTCAAGACCAGTTGTTAAGTTGAGGCAGAAAAATACCCCTTAATAAAATTGTGTAAACGGTGTTCTGAAATATTTTCCTACCTATAAAATTTTCCTACTCAAATTAACTGTGCATGGGCACAACAAGGATTTCTCAAGTGCACACAGCCTATAACTTTCTGCTACCAGACCGGTATAAAAAGTTTGAATCTTGTATCAATGGCTCTGCGTCATTTTGAGTTTATTGTTGTTGTCTTCACTAAGAAAATATTTCCTAATCAAATATAGTTGCATTATTGATGATGAAATCCTAGCCATTCTAATGGTCAGTTCTTTTGTTGATATGGGTATGGATCAAGTGGAAGTAATGGAACATAATGGAAACATTATTTTTCTGCGGCCTGGCACCTATTTACCCACGGACCAGCATCGGTCCCCGGCCCAGTGATTGGGGACCACTGTGTTAACGGGGATCAGCTTTGGTATATTCCTTTGACCTTGTGCTGTTGAAGAAAACTGGCAAGTTGAAATCTCGATCCACAAATAAGTCTCCGATCAGCCAAAATACACCATCAAAATCAGAGTAGGTCACAGCTGTACAGTCGATCACCACCGTGGACCCTGAAAAAAACACACACGTACAAGTCTGACTAATCAAACATGACTAACAGACTGACTGACTGACAGATGTTCAACTCACCTAATCCTACGTAAATCACGTCCTTGTCACGCGGGGAAATAATCGCAGCTGTTTTCTCAGCTTCTAAAGGTGAAAACATTTTTTTGCTTTCTTAGACATTATTGAAAGGGTTGAACCTGATCATCTCAGAGTTTAGTTTTTCTTTTAACTTACTCTTTGGTTGGACGTCAAGCATGACAGTAAAGGTCATATTATAATTCTGACCCTGATACAGGTAGGATCGGACACATGTGTAAAGACCAACGTTTTCCTTTTCAACACTTGAGAAGTAATTGTCCCTCGGTAATAATTCTCCAACCTAATGAATGAAAAAAGAAAAATAACATATTACATGAAAAAAACAAATAAACAAATTCCACTAAGAATCCATGAATGCACTGTTACCTTATACCAATGAATACCATTGCTGCTGATACTAGGACTGTGTAGAACCGGTGCGTTCAGATCAGGGCAGTTTAGTTTGCAGGACTGCTGTGTGAAACAGGTCTGAGGATAATTCCCTTTGTCTTCACACTGTCTGGACTCAGCGGTGTTTACTATCACCATGAACTCACTGCTGACATTCCTGTTCAGACATTTAAATGGATGAACATGAACCAGGAACAGCTCCTGTAAATTGATAAGATGAAAATTTACCCCACGGTGCAGGTGTAATTTCCCTGATGCTCCACAGATGCACTGAGGATAACAAGACCTCCTCTGTGGACCAGCAGGCTCCTCCGCTCCTGCTCGTCTGTGGACATGTTGCTTAGAACCCTGTCCTGGTTGGTAGAACTGCTCCAGATCAGTCGGACTTGATCATCGGAGTCAGTGGTGTGTGGACACTGGAGTGCCACCATCTCTCCCGCCTTCACGCAGACATTCTCATGACATGGGACTGTCAAGAGGGAGGAGAAGTTTTAAGCAAAATATATTTCATTTTTAATTTGTTATATTCAGATCAATTGAGATAAGCTTCAAATATGGATATTGACAAACATAAAGTATGGCTAAAAAGCATGACATTAAATTGAGATTTAAATGTAACTTTTATCACATATTTGTCAAAAATATATTGATTACAGATATTACAACATTTTTTATCTCTTTGGATCATAACAGCTGATCATTACATCAATATAACACGATGACCAAAATAAATATATATTCAAATTATTATAATATTGTGTATAATAAAATTAAGAAGAATAATGAATGATATATTAAGCCTGACTTAATAATTTTTCGAATAAAGTATAGTGAAAAATAAGACACAAAACTAAAAGTGAATTAAGAAACTTAAGGTTTTTACTGTAAATTATAATAAAGTATTATTAAAAAGTGCAGTGATGGGCCTCCTGACAGGGTAAGGTTGACTCTCTGTGGGAACCCCTGAAAAAAAGGGACAAGCCGAAAAGAAGAGGAAGTGCATTTCTTTCTTTCAGCAGCATTTCATATACAAACCGTGAACTTTCAACGTCCCCTCATAAATCTTTTAGTTAGTTTCTGTTTTGTTTATACCTTGTTTTTAATTTTAAGGTGTGAAAAGCACGGCATATTTCTGAAACCACATCCGACGCTCAAGCAGCTCAGAAACTGTGACTTTTCTTTCACTATTTGCGTGGGACGTAGGGGGAAAAATCCATGGTAGTTCATTTCAATGAAATGCATACATATCAAGAGAAAGGGGAAATGTTGTTCAGGTTTCAGTTATAAAAGTTTGCAGACATGTGGTTTCTTAAACTTGCATAAAAATCCATGCTGTGCAGCAGGAACCAGACATAGAGAAACTACACATAACTACCCAAAACAGGGGTTCTATCTATCTTCAAGTTTACAATACATTTTTATAGAGGCTGGCTCAGTAATGTCTACAATGTGAATCTTTCCAAATTTTCTTTCTCTTTGTATTTAATACTCTATTGTCACAGTTTATAAATCAGGAACGGATGGTAAACAAATGCATACAGATTCACATTCAAGACTGAATCCCAGACTTTTCTACTAAAAGCAAACCTGCTCTGTCACACCGGTCAACTCACTAATAAACTCTCACTAAAATCCTGTTACAGCTCTTTCATTCATAAAGCAAAAAAAAAAAATTAAATAACTTACCTGTTTTTAGTTGGAAGAGAAACTGCAGAAAAAACAGAGCAAACATTTTCAGCATCATGTTCAGAGTCTAGAGAGGGCACACACTTAACAACTGACACGTTCCTTCATGCGGTTATTCACATGATTGTGATTGACAGGAACAGGAACACAGTGGGTGTAAACAGAGGGACAGCCATCCACATCATGTCATTATTGAATTATACTAATATATATATATATGTATATATAGATATTTATACATATTTGTAGAATTTGTAAAATATACATATATACGTTTTTTTTTTACAAAAGCTTGATTGATCAAACCATTTCAAATCTACACTTCAGATGTTGAGATCGTTTTAAATTTGAAAATGTAATTATTATTACAATGTAAAAGATTAAAAGTTACTGTACAACAAGCACCCATCCATCCATCCATCCCTCCATCTATCTATCTATCTATTCATCTGTCCGTCTATCCATCCATCCATGAATCAACCTACCGACGAATAAACAAAAACATACAGTAATGCAGAAAGTAAAACAAAATAAAAAAAATAATTTCTGCATTTGCTCCCTTTATACCAGTAGGTGGCAGAAAAACATCATTGGCCTAATTCTTGCCACAGAAGCCTGGTCTTAAAAACGCATTTCCATCCATCCATCTATCTACCTGTCTGTCTACCTGCCTGTCTATCACCCCTCTATCCTCCTAACTATCTGTACATTAATTCATGTAACCATGCTATAATAATAGAACAACACAAAAACAAAATAACAGTAGTTGACATAAAAACATCAGTGGTCTATTTTTGCAACTGAAACGTGGTCTTTCACACATATTTATTTATGAGATTATTTGTGAGAAATCACCAAGTGCTTCATTGTTGATATGCTCAAAAAAAAATAAAAATATGCATAAACATAGTACGTACGAGACTTGTTTTCTTCACGTAGACATGTTTGATATTTCTGACTACTTAACATTATATTTTAACACACCCTGATTTAACTCCACAGGGAACATTACAAATAAAACTTCAAAACCAAGATTTTTTAAGCATCCAAAATAAACTTTCTATATTACTTTTACTACTTTAGTCTGGGTTTCAGTACTTCCCACTTTACATAATGGTTTTTTTATTAGTTTAAGATGACATGGTTTATTTGTTCCCACGTTGAGGACAAGGATCAGATAGGAACAGACTTTTGTTAAATTTTATTTAATTAAAAATAAATCCTTAATAGCTTTTATTTAACATTCCCAATCCCACCCAGCGCTGCACTTATATTTCTGTGTCAGCATTTTTTTGAATCATATTTTTCTATGTTACTGTTGTTGACGAATGTAAGTTGAAACCTGAACTGGTCAAGGCTCTTTTGTTTTCTTGAGTGTTGGAAACACAAGGCTGGACCCGTGGCAACAGTGGACTCTGAGAAGCGTCTCCCAGTAGTCTAAAGTGGAGTGAGGGTTTCAGTTCTCACAAGGGACGAGATCTACACATGCATACTGGTCTCTTTGGCTGTTGACATCATTGACAGAGAAATGACCGACCTTTTGAGGCTGGTGTCAGAAGCCAACAAACAGAATTTACCGACCCTGTCCAAGCTGACCAACAGTGGTAAGATGTTTCTTTTTTTTTTTTATCATCAGTGTCAATTTATCTTCTAGATCTACATTAAAAAACTAACCATGTCTCACTTTGGACATTAGACATCAGTTCTATCTGGACTGAAGTGTCTGCCTTTATTGAACATCAGATGACGTCACAGAAGGTAGTAGTTATTTTTGACCTCATCTCCCTTTTCAATGTTACCTTCCTACCTTTCCCCCTTCCATTTATCTATCCTACCAATATAGAGTATATGGACATCTCTTCTACCCTACTACTCCTCAGTCGTACCAATAATTATTTCTATTTCTTCCTCTGCATTTTCATCCAACACAAATCTACCAACACATTCATGCAGCCTACTTTATCCTACCCACCTGTCTGCAGTCCTAGACGTTCATTGCAAATCGCCACAGTGTCTATCTACGAGTCTGACAGGGCTTTTCACTATCAGCCACTCACAACAGGTTTCTTCTAATAGGGTGTCCACCTGGCAGGACTCGGGACGTTCAACTTTTCTCAACAGAAAATGGATTTAGGAAACCGGTTCATCATGATACATCGACCGGTCTTCAACGTGGCTGGAAAACTATTGCAGAGCCTGCGTGTCAAGCAGACCAGACCACTGGCTGCAGGTGAACACACTATTCTATATCTTGGATATTATTGGATATTTTACAAGTATTATTGAAACTAGGTTTGGAGTATATATATATATATATATATATATATATATATATATATATATACACATATATGTATATATGTGTGTTTGTGTATATATATATATAAAAGTATATATTATACTGTATATACATATATACTTTCCATCTACCTCCATCCTCTGTATCTTCTATCTTCTATTCTGAACATGTCCAAACCATCTCAATCTGTCTTCTCTAGCTTTTTCTCCAAACCTTCATGTCTGTGTTGTCCCTCTAATCACCTCATTCCTGAGCCTGTCCATCCTTGTCTCATCCAGATGAGAATTCCAGCATCTTTACCTCCTCCACCTCCAGCTCTGTCTCTTGTCTTCTACCTCTTCCTAGTGTCTCTAATCCATCCATCATGGCTGGTTTCACAACTGTCCTGTAAACCTTTCCCTTTACCTTAGCTGACTCTATAATAATAATAATAATAATAATAATAATAAAAACAATCACATTAACAATGACTATGTTGACTATTGACTATGATGATTATACAGCTAGGGCCATGTTATAATTGTATTTACTGTTTTTTTTTTGTTTTAGAATTCTTTTATTTTTTGTCATTTTTGTCACGTGAGATTGTGATTCACACCGCGGCACACAACGAAATTTAGCCTCTGCATTTAACTCATCATCAAAGTGAGCAGCGGGGACGAACCCATGCTCAGGGCATCTCGGTGGTAACTTGGCAGTAGGGGGATTCGAACCGGGGACCTTGCTGACCCAAGTCCACTTCCTTAACCACTAGGCCACCAACTGCCCCAGCAACTCTTTCCCATTGGGGTTAGATGTGTATAAGAGACAGCCCAAATCCCTCGTCGGACTGTGGTATTGATGTGTTCAAAACGTATCTAAAGTACAGTATTCAGTAGATACTATCTACAGAGGGCTTCCTCTGCGTGCGTGACAACAGCACGTCTCCACTTACCACGACTGAGTTACCTCATTAGCTCCGTTACAGATCTGTCTCTTATACATATAAGAGACAGCTCTAATCCATCCATCATGGCTGGTCTCACCACTGTCCTGTAAACCTGTCCCTTCACCTCAGCTGACTCTCGTCTATCACAGATCACTCCTGACTTATTTCTTCGACTATTCCATCCCGTCTGTACTCAATTCTTCACTCCTGCACCTTCACCACCCTTGATATGTGAAACCTCACTATTCCACTATTGATAATAATAATAATAAAAACGATCACATTGAAACTTTACAGGGACACTAAGCCCCCCTAAATTAGAAAATGCCATACCACCAGAAAAAGAATATTAACACAATTACAATAAGATAGACATCAAAAATCAAACTTTAAGTGGGGGGAAATTTGCTTAGCCTGGTAGAGAGAAAGAATTTTAAAAATTACCTGATGTTTTGTAACAAGTAAAATGAAGAAATAATCAAAAAGGCAAGGGAACAAAAAGGCACTGTTTGTAAGATGTCATATTCCACATCGGTGCCAGAGCTGGCCCACGGACATGACCTTGGACGTGTCTGTCATAAAGTTAAGAAAAGGAAAGAATTTGTGTGACTACATTACAGTCGTGGCTGACTGTATTTACTGACGTTGTCAGGCAACAAAGGGAAACTCGGAAAACGAACAAAGCATACTTTCACAAGGTCTGCTCAACACACCATGGTACAGTTTCCTTGGTACAGAAATAATTAAAAATATATCATTATATATGCGAAAACACATATAATTAATACTGCAAAGACCCACATTTGTTTAATTGCATCAATTTTGCCAATAGCATACACGTCATACTCAAATAGCATCGACGCTAGCGCGAAAAGCGGTTTCTTTCATTCTGCACGTACACAACTAATTACTAACTGAAATTTTGACCCTATAACATATAATATGTTTATTTACCGATGTGTGAAGAGAATTAGTAGAAAGACGTCGTACTGTTTTCCCCTTTCCCTTTTCTGTTAGGGGATTTTCTTGTTTTTTTAATAATGCTCCAATCCTCCACAATTGCGAAGCGTCATCTAGTGGCCATACCATGTCATGGTAATATGATTGGAGTAAAAAAAACAATTAAATGAATAATAATGAATTAAAAATAATTTGGAAATATAAAAAATGGCGTTACATTTTCTTCTTTTGTAATTTTTGTCATGTTTTTATATTTACTTAAAACAGTTTTGCACAAAACAAATATACACACAATGATTTGATTTCCTCGTTGTCTTTCAGCATCACAGTTGCCAGTGGTGCAGTTAAACTTTGCTGCTGTGTCACAGGAGACACCGTTCAGTCGAGGTATTGTTGAAGGCTGTGTACGAGAAACACTGCTGCTTCTGTTCAGAGCTTTGGCTTCTGAACAAAACATATCTGTCACATTCAGGGGAATTGGAGTTCTGTACTTTACTAACAACAAGGTAGTTTGGTGGCTTCATCCATTCACAGTACACTCACATTGTTGGTAGTTGTTTTTTTAAAAGATGGGTTTTTGTTTTATTACAGGTCAGAATGAAATTCAGCAATGACTTCATTAAGGCCATTGACGGAAGTGGGAAGATGCTCTTAGCATTTCATAATGTGAGTGTATCCAACATGCCAAATGGATTCAAGTGTGATGTTGCACGTACAGTATTACATTTAAAAGCTTTCGAGCTTTTGTTCTGTCCCTCCAGAGACCTGGCAGCAGTGTCTCTTTACTGTCTGCTGCACCGTCCAGGCTTCCGAGGGTCCACAGTGCCAGTCCTGTCGGTCTGCCAACTGTCTGCACTCCTCAGCCGCAGAACAAAGACAGTGATCAAGATGAACAGAGCTTGTCACCAGCCACAGACCACAGGAATGCAGGAGGTGAAAGAGTCTTTTGCACAAAAGCTAACATGGAGGGCAGGGGCCTGGCAGATACTTAAATAATTAAAAAGTAGAGCGGAGCATCAGGATGTTCAACTGTCTGAACATTTTGATTTTTGTTTTCATAAGTAATGACATGGGTTAATCTCGGCACATGTCAAACTCAGGCATGGGGACCAAATTTGGCCCACAGCATTATTATATCTGGTCCATGACATCAAATCAAATAGAGTTTGCATGTATATGAAGGGTGTTTTTTTTTCAGATTCAATTTCTTATGTATTTCTAATATTAAGTTCTACATTCAAACTTTACAGTGAAGTGAACATGTCAGTTTTTTGCAAAGATAATAATTTTTATACAGTTAAGTCAATTAAGTTTGACAATCTGATCCAGGCTTGGGCAATCTAAGGCCTGGGGCCCCATGTGGCCAATTCATCTTTGTAATTCGGGCCTCCCAGAGTTGTCCAAATTATATCATTTATATTTAGATTACAATTGTGCCTTTTCCCTGCAATGCACACATTTTTGTTGGCTTGTTGGCTCATAAGCCAGCCCTCCATGTTGGCTTATAAGCCAGCCCTCCATACCCAATCTTAGGACCAATTGCAACCTGGAGTCAAAAAGTACTCACAGACCTGCAAAAATGTGTCATATGGTGTCTGTTAACAAAGATGATGTTGCAGGTCACAGCACTGTCCTGACCCACATAGCCTTCAGTGGACTCACTGTCCACAGGAAGACTCACAGTATGGGGCAGTGTGATTTTGGTGATTTACGGATAAGAGGATGAAAATGGATGAGTGAATTAAGCAGTTGATTTTGACTGAACTGCAAAAATCTAATTTAAAACAATTAAAAACAAGTATAATAATAGTTATGATGTATTTTTTCTTACAGAACAGTTGGACGATCAATCCCATCATCCACTGCAAACAGTCAAGATAAAAACAATTCACCCCTTTGATGATCTGACTGCAAAATCTCCTAAAGAGGATATTAACAAGTACTTCACCAAAGACACACACACACAGACAACCCACCCTAACCCCACTTCCCACACACGACCTGGTGGTCTTATATTGTTACTGCCCTCAGGAGACTTCCTCCTCCATCAATGATGCACAAACTCCCTGTGGGACAGATTTCTCATGTGTCATCACCTTCCTACAACGTCCCTCCCACAGGAACACTGAACAGACGGAGACACACCAAAACTCAGCACTCAAATACGGGACAGGACATACACACTCCAAGTCAAATAAAATGTCCAGTACTTCATAAATATTTGGACAGACTCTGAGTTGATGGTCTAGGACTTTTCCCCTGCAGGTGACAACTGATATTCACTGTTACCTTAGCTGAGTGACATAATGCACTCAGAACCAACCTCTCTTCTGGGCCCCGCCCCCATATAGACCTGAAATGAGGAGACTTGACAGGAACACCTTGAGGACAGTTTAGGTGTCCATGTCAACTCATCATCTCCATATATTCTAATCATAGCACCTCTGCACATATATGTAACATACCCCTGTTAAGTGTTACACCTCACATAATTGTTACCTCATGGTTTGTAAGCTGTGCATTATATACCATGCACGCCGGATACTAAGAATCAAACTTTGTTCCCTGAGAAACATTTGTTTGTTTTCTGTGCAATGACAGTGGTTTTACGCCTCAGTCTTACACAAGGGTGGGTAAACTAAGGCCCGGGGGCCTGATGGAGCACATACAGCTTTGCAATCCTGCCCTTAAAACATTTGAAATTATGCAATTAGGTGGTATTGAAATGTAATTCTACCTTTCCCTGCATCAGTGGCCCACAAGTCAAGAAGATTGTCCACAGCTGGTCAAAAATCACCTTAAAATGTTGTTATCATATACACATCCAATCAAAATATGCAATAAAAATATCTTACGCTTTCAATTGCTTACATCCGTGGTGTCTCTTTCTTCTTCCAGGTCCATCTCTGTTGTCAATCCATCAGAGAAAGTTCCTAAAGTGGAGAAACCAAGTACAGGTGTTGCCTGCTCTGATCATGAGCCTGCTGGACAGGTGACTATCTACAAAAACACAACCCCATAATGATACCCTGATTATTAGTAGTGTCATTAGTAGCAAACTCCTTGTCATCATGACATTGTGATTCACACCACTGTCACCACTGTATTTAACCCATCACCAAAGTGAACAGTGGGCAGCTTTGAGCGCCCGGGGAATGCATATTGTCCTTGATATACATAAATATACATACTGTTGATCATTTACTGATTGTGTGGCTCTGTCCTTGCAGGAGCTGTGTTATCTGTGTCTGCAGAGGGAAAGAAGAAACGTTCCAGTCTATACGAGGAATCAGCAGGAGGCCGAGGAGAAAGCTCAGGAAAAACACCTGCGGTACAGAGAATTACAGAGAGAGATGCAGCGCATGGAGGAGGAACAGGTTTGTGGAACTGATGTGTACGATTATGAATCGTGTCATGAGTAGAAATGACTTTGTTACTTTACAAATTTTACTTAACAGCATATAACAGTTCTGCGTGTTTTTCTGACAGACCAAACAGGAGAAGCAACGTCAGCTTGCAAAGCAGGTTGCTCTATTTAACCTTCAGATGTCTGAGAACAAGGAGAGAAACTGTTCTCTGTATAATGTGAGTGAAAACAAACTTCTCTGAATACACTATCTCAGATTTCATAAGTTCGGGTGGGTGTTGAGTTTACTTTCCTTACCTAAACATGGTTTGCATTTTATTAATATTCCAATAACTATTATATTATGCAAGTAAACGACTCAAACTACATTTTCTCTCAGAATTACCTCCAAGCAGGCCATTTGAAACCCAAGTGCTACCATATTTTAGGGAAATGTTCATTTCCAGCTCACCTCTTAGCAATGAAACAGTTTGATATGAAGACCGTGTTCACTATAGTTGATTAGTTCACTATCTCATCTGGGCTGTTCAGACCTCGTTCATCTTCTCCTCCCGGCCCCTCACTCCTGCCAGAAGGATAAAACAGCAGAGCTACAAGAAAGACCTGCAGAGTCAGATAGAGAGGAGACAAACCAGAGAAGGTCAGGAGGAACAGAACCGTATCCTGCTGGAGCATCTAGACCGGGTGCAGCTGGTTCGGGAGTGAGTCAGCAACAGTAGCAAAGAGAAACATTTTCATCTTGCTGCTGAAACTAATGTGTTTGTGTGTCTGTGTTATAGACTAGATTTACAGAAGGCTCAGCAACTCCAAGAGAAACAAACAAAAACAAGATGTTACAGAAGTGCGTTGGACAGACAGGTAATCAAGCATGATGGAAAAGTGTTTTACTGAACCCAGTGGCAGTGGTGGCCTAGGTCTAGGTCCTAGTTTAAGGAAGTGGACCTGGATCTGCAAGGCTTTGCGTGTTAATTAAGGTTAAGTTACTATGTTGCCACTGGTACTGTCATAGTCCCCTGCAGACCTACATAACCTACATTGGGCTCAACATTTCTAGGAAGACTCACAGTAATGTGACCTCTGTCTCTGAAATTTTGTGGGTTTAGACTAGGCCTGGGGGCCAAATGTGGCCCACCAACCTTGTCCAAATTGAATAATAATTATTTAATAATTTATTTGTATTATTGTTTCCCTGCAATGCATGTTATTCCACAGTAAATGACGTCAGAAAGGGTATTAAAAATAGAGCATTTTAGATTTTTTTTACATTTTTTACATGCCATATATCTCAGCTCAATGAATGCCACATCATTCTGGTCTTGACTCAGCCCCTGTGTCCAGTTTTGAGACCCATTGTCACCCTTGAGTCAAAAAATTTGCCCACCTCGGGTTTAGACCATGTGTCAAACCCTAGAAGCCAAATCTGGTCCATAGTGGAATCAATTCATAATTTTGGCCAGTTTTAATTTGACATCCAAGGTTTAGTCTAACAGACCAGGGAACAAATGGTTCATTTGGATGGAAATCTGAATATTAAATAAATAAAGTCAAATTCTGGCTTCATGCAGTATGTGAATTAATCAGGAAAAAAAATAAACCTACTAGAGTTGCTGACTTGCAGAAATCCAACATCAACATTAGATCAAAAATTTCCAAATGTTTCTGTTCTGTTCAGGATGGGGAAGGGTAAAGTTCAGAGGAAGGCAGCAGTCTGTATAACACCCTTCCTGTCCATCATGAGTATAAGTGCATGCAGTAAAAAAAAATCCCTTGATTCAGAGCGCATTTCTATCAGAAAATGTATTATAGAAATCTGACATACGTTCAAGGTTATTATTTTGCTGCCTTTAATTTTTATCTGTTTTGCTTTTCTTGCTCATGCAGAGAATGCATTATTCAATTTATTTGGTAAATTTAAATTCAGATTACACAGGAATTAAAACAGTGTCTTTTTCATTGTAAAAGTATACAAATTACACACAACTATAATAATCGAATAAAATATACAAAGATACATACACCGTTTATATATTTATGTCACTATTTCAGCAGCCACCTGGTTTTCTACAGAAATAACAGTCTTGAAAAACATAATCTAGGACCTAAAAACCATAAGAAGAGTTTGACTCGTGTTTGGGAGCCATAATGAACACCAGAAAACAAGAGTTTTCTCTTTCGTAGGTTGAGGATAAGAAAGACCTGGAAAGTCCAGAGTTCTTCAACAACACCTTTTTGATCAACCGCAGTGAGACTCCAGTCAACATCGCCGAGGGCCGGGAGAGGACACAGAAGGTTAACTAACAGCTGTTGACTTTCAGAGAATCAGTTCAAGACCATGCAGATTTATCTTCTTTCCTTTTTCTTTGCAGCTCTTCCAAGTCAATTCCCGTGCTGCGGCTGAGAGAAAAAAGGAGGATGTGGACAATCGTCAGACACAGGTGGAAAAAGAACAGCAGATGCTGAAACTCAACAAAACTGAGTGAGTTCAGGAAAGAAGAATGGGAGCAGATATGATGTGTCGTCACAAGAATGCTGCCAATGTGTGAGGACTGTTGACATTTTCCTTTTCCAACAGGCTGATCCTGGATTGCATTAGTCGTTTTGAGAAGAGACGGGACATCACTGAGGCACTGAAGGACAACTGGAGCCACAGTGTCACGCTCAAACACCAGCGAGAAAAAGACGAAAGACGCTTCCTCAGGTCAGGCATCAAACAATTAAGATGGAGTTTTTGCTGAGTGCACCTTGGTTGCGGGGCAGTCATGCACGTGACAAATTCTTCTGTGATTCTTTTCTCTTAAAAAAAGACAATATGTTTTAATTCCTCTGCCTCCTCCTCGTCAGATCTGCTGGTCAACTCCTGGTGGATCAGCTTGCACAACACAAACGCTGTCGTCAGTGTAAGAGGAGAACTTCTAACGTTGGACAGACCAACATCTGGAGGGACTCTAATTTTCACACAAAGTTTATGACATGATTTTGACCTTCTCTGGATAAAAGGGTTTCAAAAAAATTAGTTTTGCATGCACTTCATAATTAATCATACCACACAAATAAAGACAAATGTCCTTGTTTGGAGACGGCTCCCCAACAGTGAGAAATGTAACGTCCAGGAGTCCAAGTCACAGCACATGAGTCACTAGGAATAAATTGCTGCACAAATTGTACAACATTTCAACTGAATCAAAACCATGTACGTAGAATTCTGTCATTTGAGGATAGGAATTAAAACACGAAGGAGCAGAAAGTATAGACTATTGTTTCCCAACTATAATAAACCCTCTGGTGGAGACGCAAGATTCTTTGTGGTCACCTTGCGTCACAGTTTCCAAGAAGTTCACAGTCTTTTCCTTAAATTACTGTGTTTTTCATATTGTGAACCATAGAATCTTCATCAATGTTTCAATAATACAGTTCGTAGCTTTTAAAATATTGGTCCCCAGAAAAGAAAAAAGGTTTGGAAAACAAATGACAGAAAACAGAAAATGCAAGCCATATAAGATTAGCAAAATAAAACCAAAGTTGTAAAAAGAGACAACAACCAAGGACATTATAGGGCTGAGAAGTTGAACCTTGTCTGACGCAGTGGCTGTTGATGTAACACTCCATATAGAAAAGTCCATAAGAACAGAAGGAGGAAAAGTGCAAATCAAAAAAAATTTGAAAAAAAAAAAAAAACAACCCAGAAATCAATGTTATCTTAGAATGAGCTAAAATAAACGTAGTCAAGTTGAAGGGAGGAATGGAGCTCAAACTGGGGAGGATATCTTCATGGACTGGGAGGTTCCGTGGATTTACATGCTGTATTGCAATATTCTGGCAGACGGCCCAGTTGTGTGTGAGTCCAAGACTGTCCTAATGATCTCTTGGAGACATGTGAAAAGTTCTGCACACATTCTGTCTGATTAATGTACAACTGACAGGGTCCACAAGGAGACCGTGGAGTGTGTTGAGTTGGTGATGTCCCCCCCACCATACTGTATCCCAGAAGGGGGGATATAAAGAGGACCCACCCAGTTCTGGCCCTTAGTGGAGCTCTTTTATTGACTTCAGTTAGCACTGACAGGTTTTATGGGCTGTAAAAAGTTGACCTGACACAGACAGTACCGGTCTGAAACATTTGGGGGAAATTTCCACATACAGTGGAAGTTGATGTTGTCAGGGGACAACAGCTGAGGTCCATTACAAGTTTCTCTGCCTGAAGGGTGACCGGCCACCTCTCCTGCATCTCTTAGTTAAGATCTATTGTCTTTCATTTAGTTCAGAGTTCAGACCCACAAAACAGGGCAGCGGCCTAGTGGTTAAAGAAGGGGAATTGGTTCTGCAGGGTCCCCGGTTCGAATCCCATTACGGCCAAGTAACCACTGAGATGCCCTGAGCATGGTATCATCCCTACACACTGCTCCCTGGGCGCTCATTAACTGCCCACTGCTCACTTTGGTGATGGGTTAAATGCAGAGGCCAAATTTCGTTGTGCGCTGTGGTGTGAGTCACAACCTCACAATGACAAAAATTAAATTTCTTTCTTTCTTTCTTTCTTTCAAAACCTCCAGTGAGCTCCCCCACCCCCAACAGGAAGACTCATAGTATTGTGCAGTGTCATTTGGGTGTCAGGCGTGGAGTCTGCTGCCCCTGACATCCTGCATAAGGGGATGAAAATAAAAGAATGATTAAAAAACAAACAAAAAAAAACAAATAGCAAAGCACAATTGACAAGACGACCGTTGTTGTGCATAGATTCCGAGCGTGGACTGAGTCAATACTGACACTATGACTTTGACACTCGCACATGCGACAACCAAGGTTTTTTTTTGGTCAAAAATTTTGCTCATGAATCAAATTGTATGAAAAGAAAGATATTCTTACAACCTAGATTCCCTTGTATTTACTGTTAATATTTAAGGGCAAAAATGTTATGTTGTTATCATGTCATGTTAGCATTTAGAAAATATAGGCTCACTGCATAAGCTGTCAAACACAGAACCTCCTTCGCTTCCTCACAATCAGAAAAACTCCACAGCAAGTCAGAAAAACTGAGAAATCCCCTTGTGGAAAAGTAAACGCCAACAGTTTGTCTTTGTCAAGTTGTTTGATTATTTGTTGCCGTGTGACTCGAAAAACCACTTCCAGATTTAATAAGAACATGTGAGAACTAATGTTTGTTTTTTTTCTGGTAAAACCACACAGAAATGTCCAGAAATGACCACACCTGATCCCTGGGGCGTCCATAATGTCTCCTTCATTACACTCACATGCAAACAGGCAGTGTGGGAGAGAAATGTGAATTGGAGAAAAATTGAGAAAATGAAATTACTTTTCTTTTCTACTTTAACTTTACAAACCACAAGATATGGAACACACACAAGTTGCAGAGTTTATTCTGTCATAATCTTGACTTGTTTATCACACTGTGTTCCAGTACTTTCAGTATTTCGCTGCTTACACAGTAAACTAAGTTTCATATTTAGTGTCTCGTGTGGGATAGATATTTTTTCTCCTTTTTGATTTCCAAGAATTAAGAAGTTATGTTTCTGCAAAATCCTAAAGTTAAAAACTGCCTCTTGTCATTTGTCTTCCACTGTGTGTGTGCCTGAGGTTCTTTAAACTCCTGACTTGTGTCTTTTTATGGTCAAAATATGCTGACAAGCCATTAGTGGAAGAAGAAAAATTGCATGAAATAGCAGCAGGTGAAATAACTTTTGCTCTATCTCCTGATTTATCCTACCTAACAATAATATGAGGTTGAATATTTATCTTTCCAACAGATTGGAATCCTAACTAATTTATTAATCTCCAGTAACTGATGTAGTGTTTTAGAAGATTACAGTGGAGTAGAACACTAGTCTTCTCCCTACTTTGTCTAATGCTCTCAAACTAAACTATGTTTACAATGTTTGTGGTTGGAAAAATTGATAAAGATTTTTGACCGACATTGTTCCAGAGCCACTCACATCAGGTGCAGATAAATTGAGCATTAGTGTGAACTAGACTGATATGTGTAGAAGTCAAGAATAAAGGCTAAAATGCTCTCAGCCATTTTTATACTATCTATTGGGGAAAAATCTGCCATTGCAGGGAAAAGACGGTTTATATACGATTATATAAAATTACTAGTATAATTTGGACGTGTTTTTGGGCCGGATTATAGAACAAAAGGGTCACATCTGGCCCTCGGGCCCTAGTTAGCCCAGGTCTTCCTTACATTTTTGCTTTGACAATATAACATTTTATCTTTCGAGACAAACTTTTATAACCATTATATTAATTTTTGTCACTATTTTCAACTTCAACATACATCCACGTCAGTAGGGGTGTGAATCACCTACTCACAAACCATCTGATTTAAATCTCGATTCAAAGGCTATTATTATTATTATATAAAATTATTAAATGATTTGGAGCGATTTGGTTCAGTTTGGTTCTATTCAGTACATTGACAAATTAACTCCCAAGTGCTTTATGTTTGTGAGAATAAAAAGCGGAAAAACAGAAATGGAATTTCAATATTGTATCTATTATTATTATTATTATTATTTTATTTAGTTTCCAACAGTCAGTACACCAAGTCTAATGAATATATATAGGTTTCATTCCATATAAGAACTATATGAGTCTCCTTATTCAATGGGAAGATTTGTACATGTGCCACTGGAGGGAGTCCAAGTGCCGTACCAGCAGTGGTACACTGACCATAGTTTGAAAACCACCTCTCCAGAGGTTGGGGTACATTTTAAGCCAAAGTGCGGACTTGCTTGGTACACACTAATGCTCATGGATTAGTTTCTTCCTCCTCATCATCATCTTATCATTCCAGCTGCTCTCTTCAACCTTCCTGTCTGTTATCATCTGCTTATCTACTACAGCTGCTTGTCTGCAGCCCCTCTGCCCTTTAATGGATGGAGCATCTGGAGATGTCCGCACGTTTTCAGCTAAAGGTGAAACCTACATTTCATTGACTTGTTGCAAGCCTGACTTCACTGCTGCGCCTAGAGGTCAGAAATGATAGTCAAGGGCATTTCCCTCCAGTGTTTGAGTAGGATTCTGGGCAATGTCTATTAGTCATTTATTTAGTTTCTGCTGCTAATAAGTGGAGTCTTGATGGACGAACAGCTGTTCACACAGTCTAGGCGGATGAGCTGTGGATGGTGATGATAAACAGACAGACCAGAGGACTCAACCATGCATGACCACAAATAGGTTACATGTGAGTGGATGTATTACAGCAACGAACAACAAAGAAACCTCCCCCAGGACAGACTGCTGGTCCTGTATGTGGTAAATAAGACACAGGTTCAACAATAACAACAATTAATGATAATAAGAACAATAATACTAATACTTCCAGTGTTGCTCACAAACCACAGGAAGGCTCACACTATGGTGCAGTGTGTTTTGGGTGGGCCCGTTGTAGAGACTGCTGACCCTGAGACTTGGTAATGGATAAGAGGATGAAGAATTTTACAGGGTGATCTGGGTTGGTGGTGGTGGAGACATTTCCTCCTATGTTGTCCCACGTCAAAAATGTTTATATTTTTGTTGTTATGTTTTATTTGTACGATAAACTGGTACATGTGATTCTAGTAGTCTTATTCTGGATCACACGCCAGCCGAGCTATTGTTCAGAGAACAATCACCAATACAGGTAAACTGTTCAATCCAATTCTAGATAAAAAAAAGGAAATCTAATCACCAATCATTATATTTATGCATTGATATTCATTTACTTATTCATTCATCCTCATCCTCTTAACCTACCATCTTAGAGGAACAGCAGTCTCCACGACTGCCGCCCAAATCACACTGCACCATACTGTCAGCCATCCTGTGGGTGGTGAGTCTACTGGAAGTTTTGTGGGTCTGGATGTTGCTATGATCAGAGCAGCTCAGTGAGAACCTGGGAGCTAGTGGATTAGAACCCATAGTTTTCTGGACTCAAATCCACTGCCTTAAACCACCAGGCCACCACTGAGGCCCTACATTGATATTCATCTTAATATGTCTTCCTATTAGGAATTAAGGAGCTGCGTAATTAAAGTATGACTTATGAGAAATATGAGAACATTCTGATTCATACCAGTCTCTCATCAAACTCAGTGTGTGTTTTTGTGTGTTTTGCGTGTGGCAGATTCTCTGGTTAGTTTATTAAGATGTAACTCGTGGTTTGGTCAAAGCCAGACATTTACGGGCTGTAATTATTGTTTGGGACAAGTTTGTCTCGACTTTCCAGGCCTATAAAACTGACTCCAACTGTGTAGAACAACTATGGTTGTTTGAGGATTATTACAGCTGTTCATTAATCTACAGGGAATTGATTTATTTTTTTATTAAGCACTCCTTAAACTCTATGGCAGCTGTGTGTATCCGAGTGTGGACTGCTGCCCAGGGATCTAAATGAGAGAACTGATACCAGAACAGTCGAGTCTACTTCCTGACTGAGCCTCCGACTTGATCTGATCTGATCTGATATCAAAACACTTCAATCTGCAGTTGATAAATGACTGTAATAAACTGAGTCATCCACCAAAAAAAAGTCAAGTTCTAGAATCACTGCACTGCAGACTCCAGGCAGAAACTTTAGATGACCTTCGTTTTGAGTCTCGTGAGCAAAATTTTGATTTATAAGTATTTTTTTCAGTTAAAAAAGAACCAGATTTAGTTTTTAAGATACCACAGAAAAGTTAAGGTACAGTAAATAATATTAATATATAAAACCAGACACATCTATACAGGGGAATTTAACCACAATAGAGAGAATATAAAAGACAACATACAAACAGATGGAATCTGATGATAAAGAGGAAATGAGAGTATCTAGAATTTTTTGGGACTTACCGTCAATTGACCATTTACAAGGAAAGGAAGGAAGGAAAGGACTTTTGATCTTAATCGGAGTTTAAACATCATTAAATATTATATATTTACATATAAACATTATATATTATTTTTCTCTTTATTGTTATTAGTAATAATAATATATATTTTGTTGTATCTTTTTGGTCTCTATTGTCCTTGCTGTTGAGCTGTAAAGTGGAAAAAATACTTCAGGCACAATGGACACGCTACTGAATAATCTCGTAATATTTGTGCTAATTATATTATTTGTTTTTTCAAAAAACATTTCACAGATTCCAAACACAAAAGAAGGAAGAAATAAAAAATCTGGGACAGGAACAGAAGAGGTGGGAAATAAATGGTCATTGACCTTGAGCAGATGGAGTGATAAAACACACTGATGTGTTGTGTCAAAGGAAACATGGGAAACCCCTGCGTATGTGTGGATGAGTTCTCCTCGTTGATGTGAATACACCCTTTCCTACACAAAAGGTCTAATCAACGTGAACGTTTCCTGACTTCCTTCTCGACGTGTTTTCTTTACCATCCTGGCAACAGTTGTCACGCAGGAGCAAAGCCGTCAAGGTAGAGGCAGAGGTCAAATGATATGAGGAGGGATAATGTGATTATTTCTCAAATATATGCATGGCAGGATATCAGCAGGAGCGTCATATAGACTGAAAAGTGTCCACATCAGCTGATTAAACACCTTTAGGCTTCCTGCCATATTTTCCATGCATAGAGAAAGGTTAATGGAGATCAGTGATGGCATTTCATAATGATAGTTGCTACAGAACACAAACACAATGTGTTTTCAAAGTAAAGTGAAGTAGCCAGTTATTAGTTACTTTTATGATTTAGTAACTACTAATGTAACTAGTTACTTTTTCAGAGCAGTAATTAGTTAAGTAATAAGGTACTTTTTTAAAGTAACTTGATGGAGATATTCAAAACATAGACAGAGCCAGACATCAAGATCTTCATGCTAACTTGACTAAAAATAGAGTACAGTCAGGATGGAACAACTGGAGAAAAGAGTCATGAGTGAACTGTGATAGAAGAGAGTCAGCTAAGGAGAAGGGAAAGGTTTACAGGACAGTTGAGAGACCAGCCATGATGTATGGATTAGAGACACTAGGAAGAGGTAGAAGACAGGAGACAGAGCTGGAGGTGGAGGAGTTAAAGATGCTGAGATTCTCTTTAGGAGAGACAAGGATGGACAGGATCAGAGCAGTAATTAGTTAAGTAATAAGGTACTTTTTTAAAGTAACTTGATGGAGATATTCAAAACATAGACAGAGCCAGACATCAAGATCTTCATGCTAACTTGACTAAAAATAGAGTACAGTCAGGATGAACAACTGGAGAAAAGAGTCAGGAGTGATCTGTGATAGAAGAGAGTCAGCTAAGGTGAAGGGAAAGGTTTACAGGACAGTTGAGAGACCAGACATGATGGATGGATTAGAGACACTAGGAAGAGGTAGAAGACAGGAGACAGAGCTGGAGGTGGAGGAGTTAAAGATGCTGAGATTCTCTTTAGGAGAGACAAGAATGGACAGGATCAGGAATGAGGTGATCAGGGGACAACACAGACAGGAGGGTTTGGAGAAAAAGCTAGAGAAGACAGATTGAGATGGTTTGGACATATTTATAAAATGGACAGTGGAGGTAGTGGGTTCAATCCAAAAATATAGTTACTGATTCTCTACACTTGTGCCAAGTATCCTGCTTCAACAAATGACTGCTGATGTTAAACCTCCAACCCAGGGGTGTCAAACCGGATCCAAAAAGGGCCGCAGTGGCTGCAGGTATTTGTTCCAACCAACCAGCAGCACACCTGAAGTGAATTTTCATAGGTCTGCATAGGTTGGAACAAAAACCTGCAGCAACTGCAGCCCTTGAGGACCGGGTTTGACACCCCTGCTCTAACCCCTACTGGCCGTAAGAGGAAGAGGCAGTGGAAAATTAATGATAATTAATGAGTCATCAGTAAAGAAATAAGAACCATCCATACACCTGCTCTTCACCTGCTTATCTTCAGCAGTCTCCACGACCGCCACACAAATCACACTGCACCATACCAGTCCCCACCGGAAGGAGCCAACCACCCTAACTATGATTGAAAAAACAATGACTAAAGGTTCTGCACTAGACTAAAGTCATGTCTCCAACAACAAACTGCATCTTAGGACAATATTGTCTAACAGCTGCATGGCCAGCACCCAAACACAGCATGGACATTTCCCTTTATGTCTGCTACTGTATGACAGAGTCAACCCAATGTGCCTTATGTTTAATACTAAAAAGATTAGATTTGATCACCCCTACATACCCACAAAACCACCACCATGTGTATGAGGGTTTCCTTCATGCTGTCTGGATAAAGGTCTCAATAAGACCATCATTCAACCCTGTTATTCAATGAGCGCTTCGTTTAAAAAAAGCTACTATGAGTGAACAAAATTAATTTGCGAAGGAGGAAATTCTCTCTGTTGTGGGAATGTTTTCCCAGCTGCTGTTTTTTCAAAGATTTCCCAATAAAGTCGATGACAGACAAAAACTGTTGTGGGGAGGTTACCAAACTATGGGAAAACAAGCGTAATGCTTTTTTTTAAATAAGTGAAAACACAGCTTAATGCTGTAGAGGAACAGTACCGACATGGCAAACAGAATGTTTCATCACCCAACAGATGGGAGGATGAGAGAAGACATTCTGCGATGTGGGCTCTCTCCGAGTCTTCGTGAAATACCCTGAACGCAGCACATTGGTTAAAACATGTCATATGTTAAGCAGATGTTTATTCTCTGGTTTTCATCTGAGGTTTCTCAACCTTTCTTGGACCTCCCTTGCCTCTTAGGATCTCTAGATGAGGGTTATCTCCAGCTGAGCACCAACTGAGCTAATTCTGCTTGTGAGATAGTGATTATGTTAACTATTAACTCAGCAGAGTGAGTCATTTTATGGCCTACCACCTGCAGATGATCGAAAAAATATCACACATTTAGTTTCAATGTCCTGTTCTGTTATTGTCCTATACGAGGGTGTTGGAGACCTACCAGTAGCTCCTGGACCCAAGTCGCTCACCATAGAGCTAATGAATCAAACAAACATCTGAAAACTTAATTGCTCGTTCGGTAAGTCTGCTTGGATTTCATCAAATCCAAAAAGTCAGTTGTCCCACCCCCTTCATAACAAAATGTTTGTTTGCTGTATAGCTATCAATCAAAACTCAGTCAGTGGGATTAGTTTGTCAGCACGCCATTCGTCTTCTGTCTGAAAATAGCTATTGCATACAGGTTCCCACCAAAATATTGCGGTGTGCAGTTGCTCTCTTTTGTCAGCAGAGGGCCTGATGTGAGGTCAAAGTCATCATAAATGTGTAACTTCACTACTCTACGCTACACAAGGGTGGCATTTGAGGACAGGCAAGCCAGTAGGCCACTAGGGGTCCCTGACCAAAAAAAAATAATTTCTTGCTGTGCCCTGATATGGTGGGGGCCCCAGTTGTATCTTGCTTGGAGCCCCAAGAGACCCTGGCACCGCCCCTGGTGGGACATGAAAAAATAAATGTGTTTCAAAAAAAGTTCATCTTCATTCTCTTATCCGTTACTGGGTCTCAGGTGCAGCAGTCTCCACGACTGTCACCCAAATCACACTGGACCACACTGTGACCTGTGGCTGCTGAACCCACTGGAACCTTGATAGTTCAGCTACTTCAGCTACTTTTTAATAACCTGTGGACAGAAAGTAATACTATCAATCAATCAATCAATCAATTTTTATTTATATAGCCCACATTTACAAAACAAGTTTGTCACATAGGGCTTTACAGGGTTGGTAACATCCTCTGTCCTTAGACCCTCAGCCCGGGTTAGGAAAAACTACCGAGGAAAAAAACCCTTTTAACAGGGAAAAAAAAACGGTAGAAACCTTAGGGAGAACCACAGGAGAGGGATCCACTCCCTGGATGGACAGACAGTGCAATGGATGTTACCAGAGCATAAAAATACAATAAAATAAAATATAACAAATACAAATACTATAAATAAAAATAAATATAAATAAAATACTAGGACTAAGTTGGCTGCTGCAGATTGTTTACAGATACTGGGCCTTGAGCACAGTAATGTTGTTTGTCGACTTAATAACAACGCTAGTATGGAGGCGACGTTTAAATACAGATGTCATCCGTTAAAAAGTAATGAATTTCAAAGGTGTGGGCAAAGGAAACTTGAGTAGCAACATAAGTAGCTTATTTAGTTAAAGAAGCTCTAAGAACAAAAGGTAATAAAATAAAAAGTAGTAAAATAAAATTATATATATATAGTATACCCTCCGTAAATTTACAGAAACCCCTGAGAAAGTCTAGAGCAGCAGAAACCATCCATAAGACACTGATTACTTCAATGACACAGGCCTAGAACTATTGTTGCTTCACGTCTAGTCATGTATTAAACTAAAGCTCAGAATCTGAATTGCACAAAGTAGATGAGAAAGCAAGAACAGACAAATACACACAAAGTCTGGTCGTCTGTGGTTTCAGTGTTGCTGCATCAGGAGCCAGGACTTAAGGAATCTGCGTGTGCAGTATCTGGGCAGCACTGACACAGACTCACAGGGTTGAATGGGAATTCCTTCAAGGCAATTTCATGGACTTGTCACCAGGAAAACTGACAGTTTTTAAAATCTTGATTTACTTTAAGTCTGCTCTCTAGATTCATTCAGTCGTTTACTTACAATCGTGGCTCAATTTTCCTTTTTATGATTACAATAAAAGGTTTCAGGACCAGTGAGGCTCTGTCACAATAAAAGAAAAGCATTGGAGAGCAAAATGAAATCCTTTACACACAGATATAACATCCAGCTGTGCTTCCATGATATGTATGTCGTTATATAAGAGACATCTGTTAAAACATGAATTATTTTTTAAGCTGAAGCCGAAGGAGCAGCTGAACAATGTGGAAATGACTCACAGGTCCCTGATCTAATCTCTCATCAACCACCCACCACATCCACACACACATAGACACACAGATTAATCAAGTCATTGTACCAGCGGTGTTTTGGTTGATGTGAGTCACACATCTTCAGCTGACACATTCTGTCCTCAAACACCAGGAAACATGAACACAGTCTCCACTGAATAGCTACTGCTCTTTCCCCAGACCTTTCCACCTGGTCTGTGTTCACATTATTAACCCCGATGTTTACTTCTGACTCACTTCCTGTTTGATAGGGACTTGGGAAACATGACCTAAACTTCTATAACTACTCCAATAAAGTTTCTTTCCCTACTTTAGTTTTCTGTTTTTGGCTCTTGGCTAATCCCATTTTCAGAGGTTGCTACTGCGAGTCAACATTTTCCATCTCTCCCTGTCCTCTGTATCTTCTACTCTGACTCCAACCACCTCCATGTCCTCCCTCACTGCATCCATCCATCTCCTCTTTGTCTCCTACCTGGTTGCTCCATCTCTAGCATTCTTCTACCAATACAACCACTGTCCCTCCTGTGTTTTTGGCTATAAATAAATCCACATATAATCCACATAATATTACAATAACATAGTAATATCTTTGAATTAGTTTCGGCTTTGAATGAGTTCTTGGCTGACATTTCCCCAGAATTCTTCTCTCCTATTTTTTTTTAGGGACCCTTAGGAATTAGGAACAAGTTTAATGCATTTAAATGTTTTATTCTTACATTAGTTCAAGTTACAATCCTCTAGCATTGTAATTTGGGTGGCAGTTGTAAAGACTTGGCAGATGAAGATGAAAGAGTTTGCAAGTGACCAAGACTGCCACAGGAGGCGCCATTGGAAACATGTTACTTTGGCTGCAAAATCTCTCCTGACAAAAGATCTTACTGGTTATCATAGTTCAGTTTCTTCTCTGCCTTGTACTTCAGTTTGAACTCCTGGCCAACAGTTAAGTGCTATTTGAGTTTGATGAGGAGTCAATACATCTTGATAACAACACTCAACAGCTGCATGAAACTGAGCTGCAGGTGCAAAAGTAAAATCTAAGGTTGAGCCATGTCAACACAGGAAAAAAAAACAAAAAAAAACAAAGGAGTGAGTCATCGCAGTCTGATCACATTCGTGTCCCGGCCCTCAACCTAACATTTTGAACCACTGAGATATTGTCTCAAGATGTGATGTGGTTGTAAAACATCGGACCCCCAATCACACGTAACTGATACAGACTTGGTGATTAAGTTGAGTAGCTGTTAGAATGAGACCATGACTGGACGCCGTCCCTGAAAACGTCTCCGTAATGACTTGTTTAAAGACTGGATCCAATTCCCAGATCTTTCATTTATATTCTTTTCCTGATGCAGACAAAGAGTCATCAGGGATGGGAGGATGCTCACCATATGATCCGCTCGGACTGAATTAGGAGCAAAACAAATGTTTGTCCAAGTCGCAAAACACTGTGGAAGTGGAGAGGGTGGGATTATTTCGCAGTTCTGAGTCAATTACCATTGTCTCTGGTCCAGAGAATCGTGCATGTTTTTTGTATTGCCTGTCTATATTTTACAAAGGAAGGAACACATGAAGATAATCTTGATGGTTGCACAGCCAAGACCTGGATAAAGGTAATTCTAACAGGCTGGGGGGCAATTAATCATAATCAATATAATTACTTAATCATGATTAATTATGGCCCAGCTGGGAAGTTGTTTGTCTACTATTAGCTTAGATACATTAGCATTAATTCACCAAAGTGAATGAGATCATTGAAGCAGATGTTTCTCTTTGGCCTACAGGGCAGCATCAAGGATTTTATTAATGGTGACAATAGTGGCTGCGCAGTTAAGGAGGTGGACTGTGCACAAGGTTTCTGGTTAGAATTTTCCCCACACAACTTTCTGTGGGCTCACCACCACAGTATGATGCATTGGGATTTGGGTTGCCGCGACCTGGTAAGATTAAAGTGGATGAAGATTGAATGAGTTTCATCAGTTATTCCCAGGCAAAGTAGGATGAGACGTTAAGAAAGTGGACCTCAGTCTGAAAGGTTTGAGGTTTGAATCCATCAGCTGCCAGATTGCCACTGAGGGGGTCTGAGCATTGTACTAAGTGTGCTGTCCCTGAGACCCACCAATGTTTAAGAGAACGGATAAATAGTAGGAAGAGATTCATTTGGTTCAAACTGCACAAAATACCCACCGTTTTAAACTTAACTGTAGGCCATGGTGTCAAACTGGTTCCACAAAGGACCATGTGGCTGCAGGATTTGGTTCCAACCTATCCAGAGCACAGTGACTGACCAATCAGCTGTCCCACAACCAAGTCAGGTGGGCTGCTGGTTGGTTGGAACAAAAACCCGCCCTTTGTGGAACCAGTGACACCTACGCCAAAGGCGATAGAAATAGAACTGGATCCAGAATTTAATCAGTCATGCACTATATTCACCACCTCTTGACTCTGCCCACAAACAGGACACAAAGCTGAACAGTCTGTTTAAAGTTGACTATGGACATCATGGACTGGACACTAGAGGGCATTTGGTCGATAAAAGCATTGTTGTTGATTAAATGAATTTGGAGGCCAACAATGTGTCAGACTGTAGCAGGGGAAAACACCCTCAATGGAAAACAGTTTGTTAAATCATGTTAAACAAATTACACTTGATGTTGAGAAAGTTAAAAGAATAAAGAAATGTTGAAGCCACAGCTCCTGATGGATATCATGAATTCTTTTCCACAGCTCTTTCGCAAGAACGCGATGCTGCCAGCTAAAGGGTTTTACCCACAGTCGACTTTAATGACCTGAAATTGTTTGCAATCATCAGGAACAAACAGAACAGCTGCCTGTGTTTGCATTGTGTAAAGGTTTTCGCACCAGGTTTCAGGCCTGGTTCTCTGGTGACTCTAAATTGACTGAAAACTATTTTAGAAGTTAGATAAGGAAATCTATCACTGACCGGTGTGATCGGAAAATATTCCTGACTGCCTTTTCCATTTAACAGACTGGAAGTAGTAAGATTTACTGTCACCACGACATAGAAATACTTTGTAATGGATCATTCCCTAAAGGCTGGGTTGTGACCCTCAGGTGGGTCACAAGAATATTTCCAAGGAGTTCATGGTTACTGTTGCTTGTTACTGTTTCACTGTTAAAAAAACTCTGTTAAAGACCTCCAACAATAAAATCACCCCAATATTGTTCAATTATGATCAATGATTTATAAATAATGATCATTGATTTGAGTCACGGAAAAAAAAAGGTTTGGGAAACACTGTTCTAATGCATTAAACCCAGCAATATTAGAACATTAAGGTTCTGATTGTTTGTATATGCTGGTCTTAATAATAGTTTGTGTTTTTACATTTCTGCACACTCAGGAGATTTTAAGGTGCACAGATCAGCAGAAAAAAAAGTGTAACATTTGTGCAGAGTTCCCATGATTTACTTTCAGTATGACAATTATTTATCTCTTGCCTAATGTTGAGGCAACAGACCTATTCCACATAGAATGACTTGTCTTGTTGCTATGCAGTCATCAATATTATTGTGCAACATCAGTAAACACGCAGGGTGGAGGAGAGTGAACCCTCCGAACAGTCAACTCTGAGGCATCATGGCAGAATAATTCCCGGAATGTTCTAAGCACTAGGAGTGTTGGAGTCACTGCGCTCACAGCAGCTGAGTGAGACAGTGTTGATCATTAAAAGCTCTGGATCAAATCTTCTGGCCCGCAGCTCAGTGATCTTCCCCTTTGGCTTTGACGGAGACTTCAACCTTGGCTAACGCTCAGCCCAGATTTCACAGAGAATAACTTCTCCAAAGACCTTGGTGGTTTTTCTGCTTCGGTCAAACAGCTGTTTCGGGGCCGCATGGGACGTGTGTGAGAAGAGGCACAGGAGGGGAAAGATGATTCCAATGAGAGCCCGAGAGGCAGAGAGACAGAAAACAAACAACAAAGGAGGACGAAAGACAGACAGAGGGACACAACAAGAGTGAATTCAAACCTTAGTGGACATTCACACTTAGTCGATTGTGTCTTTGGCCAGAAGCAAGAGGAGGAGAGCGGGAGGAATAAAACAATTAACATGAACAGCACTCCGGGGAATGTGGGTTACCCTGGCAACAGTGGGCATCGTCAAACAAATGGAGTCTTTCATAACAATTGGAGACAAAAATGTCTCGCTTTGGCAAAAAATTAGAAAGAATGAGGTAAAACCTCTGCAAGACCATTCCTTTATATCCCTTCTCCCATTTAAGTCAGATTTTATGGTGATTCATTTTTATGTTTAGGCTTCAATAACACAGAACAAATTGTTTTAAAGTTTTAAAGTGAAGCCAGGTTATAACATTTTATTATCATTCCTTTTCATGCTTTCATCAGTTGCTGTGTCTCAGGGGCAGCAGTCTTCACAACCGCCACCCAAATCACACTGCTCCATGCTGTCAGCTTTCCCGTGGGTGGTGAGACCACTGGAAGTTATGTGGGTCTAGATGGTGCTATGATCACAGCACCTCAGTGGGAACCTGGCAGCTGGTGGATTAGAACCTGAAGCCACAAAGCCCCCACTGCTGCAGGGTGATTATTTATCAAGTCAAAAATTAAGAATATATTAACATGTCGTTACAAACAGGTTCTCATCCTGGTCATTTAGTCCAATATTCCTTCAATGGGAACTGGACATAGATTTCTTGAAGACATCTCACCTCTCATCCAAGAGGACTCTTTATATAGAACTCAAGCCTGAAAAGGAAGGGACTTCTCCTTTCAGCTTGTCCCTTATTTCAGGGGTTGTCATAGCGAGTCAACAATTTCCATCTCCCCCTGTCCTCTGTATCCTCGACTCTCCAACTACCTCCATGTCCTCTCTCACTGCATCCATCAATCTCCTCTTTGTCTCCTACCTGGTAGCTCCATCTCTAGGATCATTCTTCTACCAATGTATCCACTGCCCCACCTCTGAACATGTCCAAACCATCAAACCTCAATCTGGCTTCTCTAGCTTTTTC
>JAFBJS010012511.1:129407-170340 GCA_016785265.1 Paraplagusia blochii
CTCATTCTTCTACCAATGTATCCACTGTCCCACCTCTGAACATGTCCAAACCATCTCAAACTGGCTTCTCTAGCTTTTTCCTGTCTGTGTCGTCCTTCTATTGATACTAAGGGACTATTCCCAAAAATAAGATGAAAATTCAGTGCAGCCTTGTGCACAGGACAATGTCTCTAAAAAACCTGAATCTTAAATCACACAGGTAAAAACTAAACAATCATAGAACAAAAAAAACTCTAACCTAAACATGTCGATAAATCCACATTGTCATGTCAGGAAGCAGGAAGGACCTACTTTCAGGTGTTTCAGGGGATTTATTTACAAAATATAACGTTACAAACAGAGGTGGCGGTAGTGGTTGACACTCTGAGCATAATTCCATCTGGACCCAGATAGCTTCCAGTGGGGTCACCACCCACAGGAGGGCTCACAGTATGGAGCAGTGTGATTTGGGTGGCGGTTGCGAAGAATGCTGCTCTTACAACGTGGCCACGGATAAGTGTATGAAGATGAATGAACGTTACAAAACTCACCTTGTTGTTGCAGGAACAAAAAGCAGACCTTCATGCATGTCCTTCGTTCCATAACCATGACTATTCCCTCAAAGAAAGGGAAGAAATAGCGGTGTATATACAAAGGCCACCAGGTGACACCAGTGAGACTAATGACAGACACAGGTGAGCGTGATGACTCTGATTAACTCAGACACAGAAGGAAGGAGGTCCTGCCTTCACAAAGGCAAAGTTGTCACTATTTTGTATCAAGTACAAACATCTCTAAAACAAACTGATTTTATATGATTAATTCCAAAAAGATTTCTTCTTGTCACAAACATTGCCAGTGTTCTGACCAGCTCATTAAACACACATTCTTCTGAGCTCCTGAGCTCGCATTGAACTTCCTGCCACAACATCTGGGGCAACATTTGGGAAACTATAAATGCTGCACACAAACCACTGAGAAGTGGGATTTTAGTAGAACTGATAAGATCAGACATAAGTCATTTACTGCCTTTAATTATTTCCATCATGACAAACAACAACATGCGTCTTAAAGTTAATGTACAGCACATGCAATTCAATTCAAAGCAAATTCTTTAGATTCATGCTTCTCTGATGCACCAAATGTTTCTATTTGTCTCAGCTCCTTCATGCATGGATTCGTCTCCGACGGTTCGCAGGAAAGACATCGCTGTAATAGAACAGCAAATCTGAGACGCAAAGCGTGAACATAGAGACTGACAGACCGAGCTGACCCCGAAAGAAGTTCAGATAGGGAAACTGGAGGAAGAATGATGACAGATTGTGCTGTTGTGTATGTATTAGTTTGAGTGGAGCGAATGATGGGTGGGGTTCTTGGGGGGTTTTTAGAACACTGTCTGATGATCCAGCAGGTCCACCCTGAGTCCTGGCAGAGACTCCCGTCTATAATCAGCTGCAGGATATTTTGAACAGTTTGGGATTTTATTTTGCTTATGTTGCTGAGAGTGGCTGCTTTCACTTATTATCTTCTATGGATTAGGCCTGAAGATGAGGAGCTGTGGGAACGTTCTGCCATGTACAGTACCGTATGGTAGCGTCAGGGTTTGAAGCTGTGATGTCACAGGAGATTTACTGCTGGGAACTGGAGAGTCTACAGTCAAAAGGACAATATATTTGTACTGTAAAACATGGCTGCCAGGAAAACATTAAGTTCAGACATGGGGCATGTAGTTATTGTTTTTATAGCCTTATAAAGAATACCTCAGGCAAAAGCATCTTTGTTTATTACATTAATCTGTGTTCAGCCTTTTTCAGTTTGTTATTATGGATTTAGTTTCATCTCAGGCCTGGTCCCATCATGTCTGTGAAGGTTCTTAGTCATCATTTTTTTAGTTTCCAGTATTTGTATTAATTACAGGTAAAAGCATCTTGTTATCTGAATAAAGCAAACAACAAAATTAAAGCAAAAAAAATAAACTAAAAGAGAACACTGGTAACTAAAGGACATTGAACACAACATTCAGCATCTTCTTCTGTCCCTCGCTCTGATTGGCTCATGCATTGTAGCATCTCTCACCATCGTTCCTTGTCTGTCCAACACTTGTTCACTTTTCTCTGCATTGTTAAGGTTTGTGCTTGTGAGTTTGTTGAAAGTTTGTTGATGTCTCCCAAATGTCCCTCATCTTCTCGGGCTTCAGTTACAAAGCCCAAACGATACAGAAGCCAACAATAATGTGCAGTGTTTTGCTTTGCCCTGCTTTTATATGCATTCCATTTGTCTTGGCCTGTATGCGCTCCTCTGTCCACTTCTTTGTCTTGCTCCTTCTAAAGCCGGATGTAGCTCACAAGCTGATTTTGTCACACTTTTTGAGTCGTATTACTATTTAGGGAGCAGGCTGTGCAGAGTGCACAGAGTTACAGCTAGAGATTAACACCTCACGATATCCCGTCACGACATGTTTCAAATCCTACTTTTGGCCTACTTTCACCGTGCAAACACAGATACAGAGGAGAAAACCAGTAAAGAACATGGAGCAGCATGGCAGAACTGACCGACCTGAGTGATCTCGTCTGTCAAGACCTTTCCTTGTCCATACATGTCCTTGTCGTCACCTTTTCTGTTCCACGTCTATGCGGAGAATGGGACAAATTAACAGGGAAATTGGTTTCTGTTCGCTGAGCATTATTCTCATTGTGTCTCAGACAGAACCTGTGAGCATCCACGCATCCCCCACTACTGCTTTCTTCTTCTTCCTCCCCTTCATCTTTATTTACAATACAATACATTTGGCATTTGCGTTTATCCAAAGCAGTTTTGGCTACAGGAGTCAGAAGAGTCCTGTATGGTCGTACAGTGTGAGCTCATGAATTGTGAGCTGTTAACTGGGGTGTGAGCAGCATATGGCTGCCACAATCGGAAAAAAATGGAAAAAAATGGAAAAAAAATGGAAAAAAAATCGGAAAAAAAATCACACAACCAAGTTTTTGTGCTTTCTCCCTCCAGCTGAGTGCTTTTCTCCAATGAGCCTCCACAATGTGCATCTGAACTAAATTATATCTACAATAAGAATGTATTTTACATTGTTTTATACACTGCCTGGCCAAAAAAAAGTTGCCACCTGGATTAACTAAGCAAATAGGTATGAGCCTCCCATTGGAGGTCAGGTCTACGTTCAAAGAATGAGGTCAGCTGACTACCTGAATATAATGAATGACCAGGTTATTCCATCCATGGATTTCCATCCACGGCCATATTCCAAGATGACAATGCCAGGATTCATCGGGCTCAGATTGTGAAAGACTGGTTCAGGGAGCATGAGATGGATTGGCCGCCACAGAGTCCAGACCTTAACCCCATTGAGAATCTCTACTGGAGACTCTACCATCATCAATGCAAGATCTTGGTGAAAAGTTAATGCAACACTGGATGGAAAGAAATCTTGTGACATTGCAGAAGTTTATCGAAACAATGCCACAGAGAATGCATGCTGTAATCAAAGCTAAAGGCGATCCAACGAAATATTAAAGTGTATGACCCTTTATTTTGGTGGCAACTTTTTTTTTTTTGGCCAGGCAGTGTATTTCCATTCGACAACTCTACTGTCATATAACTGGGTGGGGAAGGGTAACACTCTCTAGGGAGGGATGATACCAGTGTGCAAGAGTGAATAAAGGGTTAATATATACGTGAATAATGCATAGATAATAATGATAGATATAACTCTTCCTCATCTTCTCTCATCCGATTTCCCCTTTATTTTGATGGGTCTTGGAATGCATCAACTGTGATAAGAGCTTTATCACAGCTGATGTTGGAGTGATACCAGGGGATGGAGGGTCAACTGTGGCACCAAAACCTCTTTCTCCGCCTCCTCAGCCACAGTATCACAACAGACAGTCTGTCACACAGAAGCTGCACAAATGTCATAATTCGGAGGAAACAATTCCAGCTCCATTATGACGAGGATTCATGTCTGTGTGGTTGGTTTTGGGAGGAAACTGATTTACTGCTGCTACTGAATGACAAGGATATTTTATGGTCGATGGTTTAGAGAGTGGAAAATGAACTGCTAGATTAGAATACACTGGGAAATAGCTTTTCAATGTGTTTAGAAGAGAGATAGAAGGTAGAAGGTAGAAGGTAGACTAGGAACGTCTTATGATATGTCAAGTCCTGAGCTCCTGGACACTCATTCATTCATCTTCATCCTCTTATCCGTCTCTCAATACACTGCACCATATTGTGACCCTTCCTGTGGGTGGTCAGTCCACTGGAAGTGATGTGAGTTGGGACAGTGCCATGCTGCTGTATGAGCAGCTGGTAGATCCTAAATCGACCAACGCTGCCGCCCTGGCCTAGTGGTTTAGGAAGTAGACTTGGGTCCAGAGGGTTTCAAGTTCGAGTCTGCCAGCTGTAAGGTTATTACTGAGCTTAGCACCATCTGGGACCTCCAGGTCATATGGAAGGGGTGCAGTGTGATTTGTGTGGCAGGACTGGAGAATGCTGCTCCTGCACCCAAGTATAGGATGGAGATGAAGTATAGTATTATTATTGGGTGGGTGCTAGGGTCTCCTGAGGTTTTAAGTAAGATAGTGCTGGGGAACTCATGTTATCAGTCCAAGAGGCAAAAAAAACTGCCCCCTAGTGGCCAGGCCCCCAGCAACCGTCTGGTTTGCTCTGAAATTGCCCCAAATGTACTTGGATTTGCTCAGAGGTTTGGACTGAAGGAACCATATTTGGCCACGGGCTTTATTTTGAACTCCTTTTTTGGCATGAAGACGTCAGGACTAAGACTGAGCAGCTCCGGTGACTTGTGACGAACTCATTTAGCAAAGTCCTCTCCTCCTTCCTCTCTCCTCTCCCCATCCTCTTCCTCTTCCTCCTCCTCCTCCTCCTCGGCTGCTCCTCTTGGATCAGTCCACTCTGTCTAGGATTAAACACAGGCGCCAGTTCCTGAGAGAAGGAAGCCCGGAAAAAACCGCCCTGACTTTTTTCTTCCATCTGGATTGTTCAACATCAACCTCCCACCGCAGACTCTGGCTCCTGTGTTTGGAGGGGTTTCCCCCTCAGTGTTCAGCCTCCTGCTCACCTGCTCACTCCCAACCATGCGCTCCTGCTCTGCGTCCCGCTGGTAAGTCTCCACACACCACCACAATATGGTAGAACTTTCCATGTGCATCGCATGTTACACCTGTTATTTCAAGACGCGTTCACTGTCACTTTCCGCAATGTTGTTAGAGTTTCGCTGGTTTTTCGGCCGAAGGGAAAACAACAACAACAGTCATCAGACCAATCAACTGCGGTCATTTGCAGCCTAGTGGAGAAAAATATAACCTACTCCCTGTTATCGAAAATGTTCCGTGGTGCGAAACCGTTTTTCTACTTAAACTCAAAGATAAACATAAATCTGTCCATATCTGGGTGGTCCGCTCTGAACTCTCTAAAAACAGTTAAACTGTTGTTTTGCAGATTTTTTTTTTCCTGACAGAATGAGCTCAACAGCACTGATTTTTGCTGTCGTTTTTGTCCAAAGTGCAAAAAATTTTGAAAACTGCAGGGCAGATCCTTCTTTACTCACATGTGTCACAGCTTAATTCAGGTGTCTAATTGGACTTCTGTCATTGTCCAAATATTGTCCAAGTAGATTTGTCTGATACCATTGCGTAAGAATGATTTTTTTTTTCATTTATTTACCATTTTAAGCAGATCAGTGCATTTTGCAAGGCATGCTGCTTCTATGAATGTAGAGTTGTCAAACTCTAAAAAAAAAATAAAACTAAAGCCTACTCGAATGTAGTTCAGACCTGGGAAATATAAGGACCGGGGCCCAGATGTGGCCCATTTGGCTACACGAGGGCCGCGAACATTCCATACTTTTCCAAATTATGTTCATTCTTTGATTATTCATCTTCAACCTCTTATCTGTGGCCCTCAGCTGCACTCATACAGAAGGTTCTCAGCAAATATTGAAGAACCGCAGAAGAAATTATAATTACTATGAGCTGTTGTCAGGACAGGTTTTGTAGCCAAGGTAACAAGTGGAAACACATGTCCACAATGGTGCCTCCTGTGGCACCCTTTGTCATTTACAGATTCATTCATTTAACTTTATCCACTTATTGTTACCCAGTTGCACGGGCAGCAATCTCCACGCCTGCCACCCAAAGCACACTGCACCATACTCACTGACCCACTGTGATTTATGTGGGTCAAGACCACTGTTATTAAATGATATTATGGCAAATTATACTTGCAATGCCCACAATTCCACAGTAGGCGGTGTATAAAACTATAATTTATGTTTATGATTTTACATTTCATCTGGACCCGTGTCAAACTGAAGGACCCATTGTGGCCCGCCAAAAAGTAGGGTAGAATCATGATGCATTTCTGTTATAGCCAAAACTGCTAAATGGTCACAGTCACATTACAATCTAAACAATGAATCCGTGCATTATTGATATCATAATATGATGATGTTATTTGTTTTGGTCATTGAACCCTCACCAGTTTGTATTAAACTGCCCTTTCAGGCTTGGGGCAAATCCCCAGGACACAGAAGGAATTTTCCATCAGAGCCTAAAAAGGCCTGATCTTTACTGCGCCTGTAATATTCACAGCAGTAAAAATAGTGGAGGTTTACAGCAGCAGTCTGATGTCAGTGCAGACAAAAACATAACATCCTCGCAGCTGAATTTCCCCAAAACTCCCATAGTTCTAATTATAAACCCCCTGGTGCTTCTTTAAGGAATGAGGATGTTTTTTTTTTTCAGGCACTCAGACATCCTGTCCCAGAACTGTCACATGAGACCGGCAGAATTTTTGATAATTTGTTGGCTCTGGTTCATCACATCAGCTAACCTTTCCTCCCGTGCCTTCACAGGTTCATCTCCCTCCTCTCCTTTTTCTCCCTGCCCTGTGTCTTGTCCTACAGAGCCCAGTGGATGATTCAGAGCGTCCCTGTGGTCCTCCCACAGAGCACAGAGCCTGGGCCCACTCCTCATTTCCTGGCCGAGGCCCGTCTGAACGTCACCTCACCTTGTGACCCGTACTGCCACAAACAGGCACCTAAACCAAATTACTGGGACCTGAAGAATCTGCTGGCGTATGAGACTCTCCACTCTAATGGCAAACTCACAGAGACAGCCATTAAGATCTATAACTTCAGTCCCACTTCCAGCAGGAGCACGGCCTATTCCTACAGGTCACCGGGGAGGTCGGAGCGGCCACATGTAAGGAGGAAGCGGCAGATCTTTGGGCACGACGGGCGTTTCAGCATTGCAGGACAGGACTTCCTGCTTAAATTTCCATTCGCGGTGGCTGTGAAATTGTCCACTGGCTGTTCTGGAACACTGGTCGGAGACCGACACGTCCTCACGGCTGCTCACTGTGTTCATGATGGTAAAAATTATGTGAAAGGAGCCCAGAAACTCCGAGTTGGATTTTTAAGGTCTAAACAGCGAGACTCACAACCGTCATCTTTGCACCTCAACTCCAACTACACCGGCTATGTCAAAAGTCGTTTCGGGTCTTACGACCCTCCAAAAAATGAGAAAATGAAGTTTCAGTGGATCCGTGCCAAGCGTACCCACGTCCCCAAAGGATGGATTAAAGGTAATGCCAACGACATTGGGATGGACTATGACTACGCCTTACTGGAACTGAAGAAGCCGCACAAACGTCGCCACATGAAGTTGGGAGTCAGCCCACCAGCTCAGAGGCTGCCTGGTCATCGAGTTCACTTCTCAGGATTTGATAATGACCGTCCGGGGCAGCTGGTGTATCGCTATTGTCGGGCCGGCGAGGAAACCACAGATCTTCTGTACCAACACTGCGATGCTCAACCCGGTGCCAGCGGTTCAGGGGTGTACGCACGAATGTGGGATGGCAGGCGCCGGCGGTGGGAGCGTAAGGTGATCGGTATCTTTTCGGGCCACCAGTGGGTGGAGCGTCAGGGGGCGGCGCAGGACTTTAACGTCGCTGTGAGAATTACGCCTCTTAAATACGCACAGATTTGCTACTGGATAAAAGGGAACTTTGTGGACTGCAGAGAAGGCTGAGGAGCCGCTGGGAGTCGACGTACACGTAGCACTGATATATGTAAAAAAAATCTAATTATTTTATTGCCTTGATTTCTTAATGACAATACCACAGAATGGACTGTCACTATTTCTCTACCACCAAGTCAGATTATTTCCTTGAAAGATTGTTGAAACTTTCTTGCTAACAGCAAAATAAAATCAGAGAGAGAAAGACCAATATTTTGAAGGAAATGTTCTCCTATTTAAAAAATATGCAGTTCTCAATCGGGATTTCATTTACCTGTTCACAGATGCGTAATTTCACCGATTAACGAAAAAGTGACAGTCCTACTTTGTTATGAAAAGTATGTTTTTAAGAAAATTAAGTAACAGCACTTGACTGGTGTGTGAGCAGAACACGTCCTCATGTTTTCCTGCTCAGTCTTGTATATCTCCACCATGTAGCTCTGGGGTTGCAAAAGTGAAGCTGTAGAGTTAGATAGAAATCATCATTTTATGTTTTGCATAAATGAGTGCATATGGGAAAACACACTATTATTTACTAACTGTAGTACTACTTACCAACCAGACTTCTCTCCATCTGGTATAAGGTTATCATTTCTATAAAGTTTTGTCCATAACCAGCGGAGCTTTCTTGTACATTCATAGCTTCACGTTGCATCCTGGTAGCTACAGGTACGTCCGGTTCTTCTGTCTCCACAGTCTAATTGTCGGCCTTATGCCTACGTGCCTTTTCTCTCGAGCGCATAATTAAGATTGCACTGTTGGAATTGTTCTTTCTACTGTAAGTGAACCGTGTGAGTGAATGTGTGAGTCAGCTGCCAAAGGTGTCGCAGTTTTGGAACCGTCCTGTCGTTCCTCCCTATGGACCCCCTGTTCATCCACAGCTGCAGTTCTTACAGTGTCAGCAGAATAAAAAATGAGAAAAACTGGGAGGACTGACATTCCATGATGAACACAGATGAAGGTTGCCAATGCACCATAAAGCACTTTGTTACGGCTCCCCCTAGTGGCAGAGATGAAATATTACCGTTTCCTGCATCCTTAGCCTTAAGCGCTTCCTATATTGTCCTCACGTTGGATACTCTACTGTCGGTGTTACAGGCAGACACACACTCCCAAAACGGGAATACATTTAGTTTTAAACATTTTGTTTTATTTCCAACGTTTTCAGAAATGCTGTGGTGAAACTGAACACTGTCAAAATCGGATCAACGAGGACCTGGATCCTCAGATATGGCACATGTCAAATCAAGAGGAAATATGTCGACACTGTAGGGCATACATTTTCAATTCCTTTCCCAAATGTGATTTTTTACAGTTTCAAAAAAAAAAAAAACTGAGACAATCACTTCAGCTTTCACAAATATCTGATGTTTTTTTTTCCTGATGGGAGCTGGCCCAGAGGCAAAATTTAAAGCAAAGTTGGGATATTTTCTTTCTGAGGTTCAAGGACAAACGTGAGTCAAGGACATAGTCTATTCTATGAGACAAAAAAAGGGACATAGTCCAGTCAGAAAGCACCATTCAAATGAGCAACAGTTAAATGGAAAGTTTTTGCAGACAAAAATAACCAAACACAGAGTTTGGAGAACAAGGGAGGGAGCATTAGGCAAAATAATGTGAGGTTTGCATGAATCTGATATCAGTCAGACATCAACATGGCCGCTCTGGTTGACATTGAAAATGGCTTTTTGTAAATACACTATACTCGACCTAAACAGTCATTGTTAGACAAGTAACAACAACACATTTAACATCATCTTATTCTGCTTCTTCCCCCGAGTTGGGCTGAAAATGAGCTTGGTTCAGTGATTCCACTAAAGACTTAGAACTGTCCGAAGACACAGTGAAGGTGTGTGTTTGAATAGAGGCGTGGCCTGTGTTCCACCTACAGGATTTCTAAAGGGAACCCAATCATTCTAGACACCCTGTTTCCAACACCATGGGTACCTTAAAGTGAAGTTGTCTTAAGTTCCTCCCCTGCAGCTGTTAACACACTCACCCCACCCCCACATAGAACCAGAACCATACAAGAGGGTGTGACGGTGGATGAGTTCCAGAAGGCAATAAAAGGCAGCATAACAAGACCTTGCAAAGAGGAAAAAAAAAAATCCACAATGAGATATGGATCTTATTATTTGGATGGTTCAGATATTAAAGTACTGTTAAGGATCTGAATGGGTTAAAATAACACATTAAACTGAATCTGAATTTAACCGAGAACAACATTCAACATAGTCACAGCAGCAGACCTAACAGTTTTGAACAATGTAAAAGTGTCTGCCACTGTCTTGACAGTAATGACAACACACTGATGATGATGATGATGAAGAAATAAAACGGTGAAGGATGAAAACACTCTCTTCTTTGGCAGTGACTGGAGCACCTGGACTGTTTTAACTCATGGGCTGTTTTCAAGTCAGAGTTTTATTCTAAGGTGGGGATTCACCTACAGGTGGGGATTTGGGCAGGAAACAGAAAAGGCTTAGTCTGCTATTAAGACAAGAAATGGCTACATTCACTTGTCGCTTCACTGGGTACATCTGTCCAAATGTTCAGTGGTCAAATGGTCCAAACAACCTGCTGGGGTTAAGTGAGGCCGGAACTGACATGACATGACAACTGTCAATCAGGGGCGTAGCCAGAACCCATAAAATGGGTGCCCCCCCCCAAAAAAAAATCAGGGTGGGCCAACCCCAAAGTATATTAGCCAAGTTTGATCAGCTCTCTCAGTGGATGGGGCGGGACTGACAGAGAAGTGGGCGGGCCCAGACCCACACGTGGCTACCAAAAATTGGAGCAACAATATTTTTTTTAAGAATTGTTGGAAAGAAGAACAAAATCCTGCGACTTCCTGACGAAGTATCTATCAATCAGACTGACTGAAGTGAAAAAGAATCAGCAATTCCCCTCAATCAAACAGTTGTCAAAAGCTGGAGACAGGGATCATTGGAAAAATCTGACCTCGAAACCAGTGAGACAGGCTAAAAATAACAGATTGAAAGGGCTTCACAGAGTTGACATAGATGGTAGACTCAACAGAGCATGTATATTGAGAGCCTTGATCAGGTGATTGGTAGAGTATAGCCAAATGAAGGGTTAAAGAATCTAATTTATCCATTAAAAAAGTGAATGCAAGAGAAATGAAACTCACTATTTCAATGATGCTCCTTAAGGAGTGAACAGTAACTGTGGCTAAATCCTGAAGGGCCTTCCTATTGGAAGAAAAGATCTGAATATCTAGATAATTAAATTGCAGTTTAACTTATTTATATCAATTTTCAGATTTCCATTATTGTCTTAACTGGTTTTCTGAGAGGGTGTCTGAAGATGCGGGGGCCCAATGTTATAAATGTTCCTAAAAGCCTTTTCATTCCCAGTGTAGAAGCACTGACAATGCATAATTCTGACCGAGACGCCCTTCTTCCTGTAAGGGTCAGCCCCAAGCCACTGACCACTGCGGCACCCACTAACAACTGTAACGGAAGAGTAAATTCCACTAAGTGAAGACAACTTTAATTAATACAATACTTTTCAGGGTGGAGAAGATATTATGGCAGCTGGACAACTCCAGACTAACTCTCACCATTACCAGTTATTGTTGGATTTTTTTTTTGCAGAATCACTGTAATGATGGAAGTGTTCAATTTGAATTATGGACGCCTTTGTTGTAGCATAAAAAAAATGCATCAAATCTGAATTCAGGGTGTCAGGCACAAATCCACCTACTGCTGTGACACATACATGTGTTTGGGCTGTGGGTCAGAGGCCCAGTGTTTCCATCTTTGGCCTCCTGTACCTCAAATATCTTTGGTGAAAGTCACCTCCTGGCATTTCCCGACTTCCCTGCCACCTTCTAACAAAAAGAAAAAAACGCAACTTGCTCACGTTGTCGGTGTGGTAATGCCCAATGTAACTACAAAGAGTATACAAAATAAAAATATTCTTTTAAATAGGTATATATAAACATTGCATTAAAAATAGAACCGTATCAAAACAGAGTTCACAGTCTGTCCCTTCTCCTCTGGCACCAAGTGCTTGCACTATCCTCCAGCCCTTTTCAGACCTCAAACCCTTTGTTCCCCCAGGTCAGAGTTCTTTGGGGAGGTCTCGCTCGATGGATCCTCTACTGAGATTTCAGCCCCAGGCTGTTGAAGGACAGAGGGAAGGAGTAGGCTTTGCCCAGCACAATGCGATCTCGGAGCAGTTTGAAAAGGACGTAGTAGTTGCAAAACAGAATAAGGCCCATGGACAGGGTGTGGTTCCAGCGCTCAGAACGGAGCAGGGAGTATAACTGATACAAAACCACACTTGACTCAATCCAGATCAGCAGGTTCAAGATCCGCAATGGTTTGTGAAACAGGAACTGAGAGGGTGGCAGAGACAGAGAGAACAGATGAGGGGAAAAGTAGAACACAACAAATTAAGAAGGGTCACAGGTGGGTAACGTCTGCTTAAACCAGGGCCTGTGGGTCATAACTGTCCCGCTAGTAAAAAGAAACACATAAACCTCCCATGTTGGTGACGCGTATTGTTATCTATAGGTAATTGTGTTATAGTAGTATAGTACTAGTATAGTACTGGTACGGCCCACTTAGCATCTGATCAGGGTGTTTGTAGCCTCGGGTCCAAAGACATCCCTGGATTAAACACTAGTTAAAAATACAGATTTTATTACATCTGGGGAAAAAAAAAAATCACAAAATGATAATTACCTGTCATGGGACAAAACCCACCTCTTAAGTCCTTCCTGACTAATGTACACGGACCGGCACTGAAATATTCAGGCACTGAAATACTTATCTCTGCAAAAAATTGGCCAAATGACGATGACGTTATGACGATGAAAACAAAAGCCGTTGTTAACGCATCATGTCCGAACATGGCTGAGGTGTGGATGTATTTGAATATACAGTCATGGAAAAAACTATTAGACCACTCTGCTGTTTTCTTCAATTCCTTGTTCATCTTAATGCCTTGTTTCCACTAAAGGTTTATCACCTGGGGGAAACAATGAACACAAAACCATGCAATGACTAAAAGCACTGTATTTGTCAGTACAATGTTATTGCTAGTGATGTAGGAACGGAAGTGATTTTTATCACTGTCAATAAAACCATGCAAAATGGACAGAAATCAGCTCTGAAATTAAACTTAATGATTTTGTTATATGTTATTATATTTGTCCAGATTAATGCAGATTAAGTGGGAGCAGACTTTTAAATGGACAAGACATTAAAGAAAGAGTGGTCTAATAATTTTTTCCATGACTGTATCTAAGATAGAGCCACAAACAGCTACTGCAGAATGCGTAATGCTGAATTTTCAAGAGTCTGTGTCCGCAAAGAACTTCTCTCCGTCTGTATATGAACATGATATGAACATTCTGAACGCTACGCTGAGAGGAAGGACAGAGGCGTTGTTCAAAGTGAGTCTTGACTGCAAGAGGCAAAGACCCCTAGCAACATCATTCACTTTACACCAGCAGGTCTTCATGGAGAAAATATTTCCTTCTTGTCTCGTTTCAGCAACTAACAATTACCACTGAGGTCCACTGAGCATGGCACCTCCTCAGTCACTCAAAGCTGCCCACTCTTCACTTCGGTGTTCACTGAATACAGAGGTCACATTTCGTTGTGTGCAGTGATGTGAATCACGATTGACGAGTTTGCTTTGTTTCCTTCCTGATCTGAAGAGATCACATCCTTCTATTTGTAGCACGTTATTACTTTAATCACACCATGAAATTGTGAGCGGTTAGCACACCTGCCTCGTAAGCAGCCAGTCCTGGGTTCAATTCTCAAGCTGGATAGTGTTAATGAGCTTGTGAATGTGTCTCTGGATAAAAGCGTTACTGTAACTACAGATATTAAACTAAGAAAGTCTGTCAGCACATCTTTCACTGAGATCGACTCAGATCAACCATGCTGGAAGCATGTTATGGAGATCATTACTGTGTTTTTATGAGAGAAATTATGTAATTTTATAATCTTTCAGCAGACCAGAAGGCCACTTAACAAGTGGGTCAGGACGGTGCTGTGCACAGAGCACCTCAGTGGCAACCGGGCAGCTGGTGGATTAGAACCTAAAGCTTTGTGGACCCAGGTTTGCCTCCTTAACCACTTGGCCGACACTGGCCAAGTTCAACATTTTATTTTGAATTATAATTTTTTTGATAAAGAGCATTTTTAGAATGCTCTAAATTAACTGTCTTGACTAATTTCAGGTTGAGTTCACAGTTGACATAAATCCAACGAGATCAACAACTGGCATAATAATGTAAATGCTGCAGTTTCACTGCAATTTCCCAGCCTGGGATTGAAGAATGACTTATTTCTTTCTTTCTAGCTGTCTATCTTTCTATCTTAATAATCTGTTTGGGTATTTTCTGCCTTGGTTTCTTCATAAGGTTGAAAAATACTATGTAAGCGCCTGCCACGTAGTTTTTAGCTCCCTCAAAGAACTGTGCACAGAGCGACCACAGGTGAGCAGACGGAGGAATGTACATTTTATCCAAAGCACCCTCTCTCACACACACACAGTAGAAATACTCACATAAAACCTTGCATGGGAAACATCAGAGGGCAGGGCCACATTATAGGGTCCCACCGCCTTATACAGACATCGACTGTGTCGTACCAGGACCCCCTGAGGCCAGATGGTGTTCTCCGACCACCTGTTGAAACACGGCGCCGCAGTTACACACAAACCCAGCAGGAGCATCTAAGTGTGTCAACAAAGCGACACTCACACATGCTGAGGTGCGTTGCTGTATGAGCCGTGCTCCAGCTTTTGCCAGCGGCCCAGATGAGCCGCCGAGCGGTGGAGCAGGTCACAGTAGCTGGGAGGCAGCAGCTGACTCATCAGCATCACAAATGCGTTGATCCACACCATGATGAGATGCTCACATGACCAACGCATGTCGTAGTACTGCGTGCTCTAGAGAACACACAGAGGGAGAGGGAGGAGTTATCGCAGGAAAGGTCGGGTTTGAAATCTTTGGAAAGGTGAAAATTCACAATCACAGGTGACAGATACCAACCTTGACGAAGCATAAAGGCAGAAAGGCAACGTAATAAGCACTGAAGAGGGAGTTGAAGAGCACTTCTTTGATTCGTCGGTTAAAGTCACTCTTTAGCTCCTCCACCTCGGCTCGGATCAGCTCGGGGGTGTGCGAATGCGTGTGAGGCGGGCAGGTGTGTGTGGGCATGTGCGGCGGGCTAGAAAATTGCTCTCTGAGGTTTTCTCGCAAGAGGAAGAGGAAGTCACGTGGCCGGAATAAAGGAGCCTCAGCCAGGTCTGTCTGCTGGTGGTGGTGGTGGTGGTGGTCGGGTTGGAAGTCACACTCAGCTGCAGCAGTCTGACTTTTACCTCCCTCTTGATGGAAGCAGCACAGAGGGACGTACACTCCAAATCTGGCACCAGGGGGAGTCGGTGTGTTAGGAGGAACACAGAAAAGAGAAGTGAGGTTTTTTTTTTTCTTTTAACTGGAGAGAGAAAATATGTGTATACGTATGATTCGGAGCTCAAGAAGCTTTTGCAGGAATAAAAAAATATAATAATCTAAAAACATTTGCCATCCTTAATCTTATTACAGGGCAGTTTAAACTGATAAAAGGGCCAACACTGTGTAAAACACATGACCTACAAAGACAAGAGACTGGACCCAAGTGCCTGACTGCACATTTAGCACAGGACATATTACTTCCTAGTCACAGATTTAAAGGGAAGTGCATGGAAAACAGCAATGTTGATAAATAACACAATAAAAATTAACCTGCCAACAAATTTCACAATATAATAATAATAAAAAACAAACAAACACTCACGGGTATCCCAGGAAGAGGAGATTTAAAACCGAGTGATTTTTGCAGAGGTTGACTAGTGTCCAGCAGAGAACCCAGCCACACATGGTCAGCAGGCAGAGCCGGGCTGCGATAAGGAACATGTAACGCAGCAGTGATCCTCCGCTGCTCTGAGACACCTGCAGAATTTAAGACAATATTATCTTCAGAACATTTTTAACCAGAGTTACAGAACCTTCTGGGAACTACCAGAAAATGTTAATATATTGTTTCTGTTTGGAACAAACCAAGTGGAATAAAAAATCTGGGTCAAGTTCTGATTTTGAACTGCACTTCTGATGCTTTTCCAACAGCTGGAGAAATAAATGTACTTTAGCGGCTCCCTGACAGAGATAATGCCTGAACCAGTTGATCAGCTGACCATCGGGAGAAGATGATTCTTAAACTAATGCTTGAACAATATTGTCCACCAACCACTAGCTCCCCTACTGTAGTAACCATTGGTTTAACAGAAGGATGGCGCTGTGTAAATGGACAAAGTTTGGGTTTACCTCAGACACTATCGTCCACACTAGTCTCCTCGCCAGCATGACAGTGATGAAGATTGCAAGGTGGTAGTCCATCAGATGGAAGTTCTGCAGAAGAAAAAAAAAGTGTATTATTCATTTGTCCAAATAACATAACCATAGTCATCACATTTTCATTAAGAGGGAAATGCAGAGCGGCCGACAGAAAGTGTTGAAGTCTTTGTTGTCATGCACTTCAATCATGACAGAAATAGTTTGTGGTCTAATGTGGTTTTTTATTCAGTCATGCAGAAAAATGTGTTTGTTCTGCCTCTGATTCTCAACATGTCACCAATGGCTGCAAAGGTTATTACTATGTAGAAAAAACAACTAATGAATAGTGACGGAAACAAACAAAACATATTTGTCAAGAACCAAACACCAAAAAGTAGGAAAGCAAGGTTAAAAACCTAAAACTAAAGAAATTATTGGACCAATTATTAGTACAACTTTATTTATGGCTAAATTCAAAGGCACTGTAACTGGATATATAAATAATGTTTTGTTTTTTTTAAATACACATTCTAAAAACCCCCTTTTGTAATTTTAGGCTTGAACATTTTGCAATTGGCTCTCCCTGTGTCTCAGATATATTAGCACAAGACAAGACAATGACAAGTCTGCACTGGCTCTGTCTTGTGCTTCAGTGCATTCAACCTGTTTGTCTTTTTTAGAGCTCTTGCAGAAAGAACTGTAACACCAACGGTTGTCACTGAAATACATGAAACGCTTTTCAGGTTTAAGGAACGACAAATGTCTTGTCTCATCTGTCCCATTGAAACACTTCAATTCACTCAACCGTGTTTGTCCTCACCAGTGAGGTAGAGGCCGCTGGGTGACTGTATGGATACCACCACACCGTCCTGTATATGTTGATGTACTGCACGAACAACGCCACCAGCAGGTAGAGGAACAGCAGGAACTCAAAGAGGAGGCCGCTGTCCGACGGCAGCTCAGGGATCCGAGAGTGACGAACGGGCTCTGGGGTGATGAGGGCCGAGATGGGGGGAGCAGAGAGACCCACGGAGTTACTGCTCCTACAGAAATGGGGCCGAGCACAACACACATTCATAGGTAGGTTAGATAAAACCTTGGCAAAGTGAGATCTGAAGGCGTGATGTGGCACGTTTGCTATTGTAATCCATGCTGCCAAACTTGATGATGTTATTCATTTACATTATTATTATATTATCATTATCCTTCTGGCTTTTACGTTCAATGCCAGTTTTCCACAATAGACACTGCAGAAAGGGTTTTAGTGTCTAGCCTTTATTCATAATTTTTATACAAGTAAATCCTAGCTTACGCAAATTCATCTATTTTATTTTTAAACACAGCCCATGTCATTGTGACATTGGGATTCATACCCCTGCACAAAACTATTATTATTTTTATTTTTTTTATTCTTGAAAGGTGCTAAATAAAATTTGTTATTATTAATATTATTATTATTATTGTTATTATGCATTTTAGCTGTGTTCTCCAGTGTTTTCATCAACATTATATTAAAATCCTACCAAAATTGCAGGTGACTGGAACTGTACAGTAACATATACTGGATGCAGAGTAAACTCCTTGACATGGTGACATTATGATCCACACCACTGCACACAACACACTCTGCATCTGACCCATCCCCATAGTGGACAGCTTTGAGCGCCCGAGGAGCAGTGAGTTGGGGACAGTGCCATGCTCAATGGACCTCAGTGGTAACCTGGCAGTTGGTGGATTCGAACCTGGAGCCCTCTGGACCCCACCCTGGTTCCTTAACCACTAGGCATGTCCATTTTTTCATCTAGTCCAGACTCAGTCCTTGAGTCAAACTTTTATATCTATTGTGGCCAGTCAATACTTTCCCCATCCAGGGTTCTACAGTGAATAGCAACAGTTTCTTTATTTACATGCCTGGTCATTTGTTGTCATCTGTTCTTTTGAGGAGAACAATGTCTGTCCGTCTTTCTTCTTCTTCTGCCTTGAACAAAAAAAACTGTGTACCTGTGCGTCATCAGACACTGCTCACCACACCTTCATTTATTCAGTCTTAATTTAAAGTGTTTTTGCAAGGTCAAGAACAAAAACGTGTATAGGACAATTTAATCTAGAAATAAAAACATCTAGCAGATTCTATTGTTTTCTCCATTTGTTCTGCCTGGCCTGGTTGTACCTTTTTACTTAGAGACTGAGACTTGAATCAGTACAAACAGATTCAGAATGATGACTGTGAATTCTTAAAGGAGTGACTCACAACAATGAGTCAAAAACAAATCCGAAGCACAACCTGTATTTTCTGGATGTGCCAGTTGTGAGTGGAAACACAGAGCCACTTGTGTGAAGTGCAACACTTGAAACTGTGATGAATAAATACTATAAAAAGCACATCTGCAGATCGGTGCCTGTAGCCTTGAGTCACATTTGATTAGTTTTGCCTCTTGATGTTTTTTTCTCAGAAACCAATCACTGTAAGAATGGTAAGATTTTTTTTTCCTGTTCCCATTTATTTAACTTATCCATCAGACTCCTATACAATATGTTTATCTCACTGATCTAGTCACACATCTGTGAAACTGTACGTTTCAATGGCCGACAGAAGTGTTTGCAGTTTGCTTTTAAATATCCTCCTCTGTTCACAGTTTATTGAGCAAAAACTAAAACGTGTGATCAATCTCATAAAGCAGTGACCGTGTGGCAAAAGTCTAGTTATGCCTGTAAACATTCAGATCAGACAACATTACCAGACTAAGGCAGCTTCCGCTCACCTTTTTACTGTGGTTTCAAAGATCATTAAGACCAAAGATAAGGTTGGATTAGACTAAAAACTCCCCACACAATGACTGAAGATATTGAAGTAACATTGAGGATCTGACCAACTGCAAACATACAGTTCACCATTGTTTTCTTTTATTTCTTGTACATTTTCATGCCTGGTATCACTTAAACAGGGGTGCCCAATAGGTAGATCAGGGTCTACCAGTAGATCTCCAAAGGAGTGCTGGTAGATCCTGAGCAGTAAAACAATAAAAGTAATTAAAACTAGGAATGAAATTCTACTTCAACATGTTAATCACTGGGCTAAAGTGGGAATAATAAAGGTATTGAGTCAGACAGTATAATATATGTTATATGTTAATTTAGAGAGTGTGTTATCCAGTTTATATAGGTAAATATATTTAGAAATTTCAATCCTGGTCGATCACTACAGCCTGGTCATTTAAAAAATAGCTCACAAGACAAGAAAAAAGTGGACAACCGGCACTAAAGGTAAATTGACAAGGAAACACAGAATGCCTAAAAGCATTTTACTGCCAAAAACAATGCTTTCGGGGATCCCAATATTTTTGGTATTCTTTCTAGTCATCAGGAAATATACCTTTAGTGATACCTGACAATAAAATGACCAGGAAATAAAATTTAAAACAAAGTAGTCTGATCTTTTTTTCTATGACTGTATTTGCATCATGCACAGACAGCAACAGACACACTATAAATTGTTTGTAATGTGTAAGATGAAATGCAAAAGAAAGATAGTTTGAAAACTCCTTCAAAGCACAGACCAGTGGTTCCATTTGTACATTGTATGTATGTGTGTGTGTGTGTGTGTGTGTGTGTTTGTACCTGTTTCTGAGGCCTGTACCATTTCCCAGGCTTCCTCCAACTAGAGTCTGCAGGGACGGCAGAGCAGAGCGACTCAGCTGCTGTCTGCTGGGGCCCCTGCGACCTCCTGGCATGGTCGCCAGTTACCGTGGCAACTGAGGACGCCACCAACCACCAACGACCGCTGGGACTCCTCTACTTCTCCTAGATTAGCCACCATGTACAAATGGGCCACTGTGGAGAAAACAGAGTCACATAAACATGTCAGCATTAACAACTGGATGATGGAAGTGTTTGCTACAAAAACAGAATTCATGAACTCAGTACCAACTGTTTAGGGACGTCGATAAAAGAAATACATCAGGAATTAAAGCTTAGGACAGGGTTTCCAATGCACTTTTATGATTTTTTTTTGACACAATTATATATTTCCTGACTATTTTATATCAAAGTTTAGTGTCAACAACCAAACAATTTGATTTGATCCAACAGACCTACAACCCACTTTGGATTTCGCAAGTATGTACAGTCACATACAGCACTTGTACAACAGATCGTGGATCCCTGCACAGGTGCAGCAGGAGTCAATATATTTAGGATTCAGGATTATCTTTATTCAGTTAATTCTGTAGTTAACAGAGCAAGATGATCAAATACTTCCTGTTTCAAGTGCTTTATCCGACGTTTTCTGAGAAACTGAGCAAATGAAAAATGTTTGCAAATGAATCTTAACTCCCTCGATGTTAAGTTACCGACTCCTGTGTCAGGAGCCAAACGATGAGCTCACTGCCCTGTGAAAGGGAGTGAAACCACAAGCTGTAGGAGCCTCTGGGTAACTGAGATGGTTGTTCCATACATCATGTCTCATTGAGAGACATCAAAGAGTTCTATGGCAGAATAGAGTCACTTTCCAAAGCCTGTTTAATGAATTTATTACAGCAGGTGAAAATGAAAAACTAGGTGAGGACCTCAGATGACAGTTTCATGTTATAGGTCATAAAACCCAGTAAGAGAACGTGTATTGTTGACATTTTATTTTTGACAAAATAAACTCTGTATAGATAATCTGTACTGTATGCATTCAGTTTGGAGAAAAGCCTAGAGAAGCCAGACTGAGATGGTTTGGACATGTTCAGAGGAGGGACAGTGGACACATTGGTAGAAGAATGATCCTAGAGATGGAGCTACCAGGTAGGAGACAAAGAGGAGACTAATGAATGCAGTGAGAGAGGACATGGAGGTAGTTGGAGTCAGAGTAGAAGAAACAGAGGACAGCGGGAGATGGAAACAATGATTCACTGAGGCAACCCCTAACAAAGGCGTGACAAGCCTATACAAAAAGAAGAAGACTCTATGCACACTTCATGCTCAAAACATAAACCTTTTCATTAACAACACAACACAGAGCGAGAGCATGTTTGACACATGCAGAGTAAAAACTCTAGGATATTTTTGCCAATGTTGATTTTCTCTAATCACCAGCATTTCAAAAAGATACAATGGTATTTTGGTGCAATATTTAATTATAATTATAAGTAATCGTCAATGATTTTCCTCAAAACTTAATGAAAATCAGGTATTAGGTTTGCACCACAGAGCACAATCATCTGGGGTTTATAAGTCCGTAGTAAAATAGTGTAATTGTCTTGAAATAAAATGTGAAAATAATATCTTTGCCTTTTTTCAAGAAACAAATGCAGAGGATAATGAGAGATAAAAATACAAATTTTAACTGCCAACAGATGCAGGTCCAAAGAGCTGTTACCTGAGCAATAACAGCAAGATATTTCGATAATCAGAAGTCTCTGCTCTGTCATCTGGTAGCCAACAAATCTGTTCTCCTACTGAACAGATTCCTTGTCTAACTTAACAAACACTATGTCTGGAGCAAACAACAAACAGACACATGGCAGACTCAAACATGGACTGGATGATGTGTACGTCTCTAAATATAACCAAAGCTCAAAAGTTTTTCCTCAACATTCTGATCACACCACCATAAAGATAAAAGGAAAAAAGTCCCGTGATCATCCAGATTTCCTTGTACCCTGGAACACATTTGTCACAATCTGAACTTTATGATGGCAAGCTGAGTTACGTGACAAAACAGGAAATAAAACCAGATGTGTAATAAATATGGAGCAGAGCACAGTTGAGAAATGTTGGGATGGATTTGGGGAAGGACAATACTTGGGACTGGTACCGGTCAGTGGGTGAATTGGTGCCGGGCCGCAGAGAATTAATGTTTCTTTTCGGCCCCATCTGGCTATTACTTCCACTTGATCCATACCCATATCAACAAAAGAACTGACCAATAGAATGGCTAGGATTCCATCATCAATAATGCAACTACATTTGATTAGGAAATATTTTCTCAGTGAAGACAACAACAATAAACTCAAAATGATGCAGAGTCATTGATACAAGATTCTAACTTATACCGGTCTGGTAGCAGAAAATTATAGGCTGTGTGCACTTGAGTAATCCTTGTCAAGTAGGAAGATTTTATAGGTAGGAAAATATTTCAGAACACCGGACATTTAATTTTATTTAGGGGTATTTATCTGCCACAACATATCCGGTTCGTGAAAATAGTATGAGACATTTAACCTGTCCGTGGCGCAAAAAAAGTAAATTGCCTTATAATTACAGCAGCATTGTTGTAGGCGCCCACAGAAAACAATGGTAATAACACACAGGACTTGGCGCTGACCGAAAAACATGAAGCTAATAATCATATGAGTTGGACCTGCCAACAGCTTCCGTTGGTGTATGTACAACCGACAAATACGTCTCTTGAACGTCAAGAGTTGTGCATTTCTCTCTGCCACCATGAGGACAAACCCACAGATAGACAGTGCAGATTTAATACTGCTGTGACACAAGTGAATGGAACGCAGCCATTAATTATGTTGCTATTGATTACAGCCTGGGCACTGCCCTCACACCACAGCATGCCAAGGCATCTCGGAAAAAAATTATGGCCACTTTAACTAATCAGACCATAGCTCAGTTGGTGCCTGTTCTTGGTTGGTGTCCTCAAATCAATCCCCTCTGTGAAATACCCAACAAAATCAAAAGTTTTTTTAAATTCATTTGCACTGTTCCAGATCCACCCATTATTAAGTAAATAAACTAGCCAGGTCTGTTCATGTGAGGAAATAAAATAAAATTAAATCCTTTGTTTTAAAGGATGGAAAGATAAATAAAAGCAACGCAATTTGACGACTCTATAAAGCGACAATCGAATAAACTGGAGGTCCAACAGACCCTAGCAGTCACCCAGAGAGAGAGCAGAGTGGGACTGATGACTGGGTGACGATGACGGTGACTCTGGCATGGCAAGAACGACCAGCAGTCAGAGGACAGAATAAAATACAAAAGTTTTTCCAATCGCAGTTTGACAATAACTCGACAAAGTCCAAACCAATAATTGAATCTATCGCTGGTTATATTACAAAACAACGTCCTGTGAGACAATCTGGTTACAGGAGTGATGTCTACAGCGAAACCTTTCTAAAACTGTAGGCATGGATTTCACTAAAACAAGTAGAGAGTCACCTGATCCTGATATACCTGTTAATGGAGATAAAATACAAATAGTCAATGAGTATAAATATCTTGGGTTAATATTAGATTCACAACTCTCCTTTTAAGGCCGTATTGACAAATTGTGTAAAATTGTGGCTAATTCTTTCTTATTTAACCATGTGTTTATGAAATTCCATTTCCCCCTTTAAATAAACTAAAACTAAAAAAAGCTGTATAGTGTTGCTGAAAGCCGAGTTGCACATTTTTATTCAAGATTCCAAAAACTAATCGAACTGAACCGAATTGGATCGATCGTAGCCTGTGAATCGAGTTATGAATCGGATCGTTACGTGAATGAAGAATCAAACCCCTAATATGTATATATGGATAGATATACTGTATGTGTGTGTGCATGTATGCACGTTTTTAAATATACTGTATATAGGGACCTCACTACTTACAGTCTCTGGTATTTATATATATATTTATATTTGTTAGATGTGTTTGTCATGACAAAAAATAAATTGTTCATACAGTATGCATTACTGTCACAGACACCTGTAGCTTAATTCTGGTAGAATCTAAAAAGAATGTTGATGAAAACAACTGGTAAATTAAGCTAAAACACATAATAATAAATTAATAATAATAACCATAATAATTGTTTTTGGTTATCATAACATTTAACTTGGAAACTGAACAGATCATTGACACTAACATCTATATAAACAAACGGCCATGATTATTGTTATTGCACACACATAAATATATAATGCCAATACATTTAAGCAAACATCTCAGTACTAAACCTGTAGTAAAAACCCAGCCATACTCATAAGCAGGACACCATAAAGATTAATCAGATAACTGACTGCTCTACTGTTTACAACCAAATCTGATCGCGAGACACGTCGCTGTGGAAAGTCTATGTCCTATGGCGTGGGCGTGCGTTTAATCGGATCAACAGTTTGTGAAATGCAAATATCGGGAGATAAGTCTCCAAACTGTGGTAGTGGAGATACAGCGATATTGGAACATATGCCTGTTTGACGAAGCTGAGTTCCCTGCGTTTACCTCTACAGTTTGTCATCAACACAACTCCTCATGTTGTGCTGTAGATGTTTTGTTGTATACATATATATGTCGGTTTGTATGTGTATATACTGTATAAAAACATCACGAGTGGAATGTTTGGGAGACAAATACAGAGGGGGTTTGAGAGAGAGAGAGAGAGAGAGAAGAGAAGAGAATACAGCTGCAGCGTGAAAACAGAAACCGAACAAGCAGTTTATTCATCCGGAATGGGATTGCAGAAGTAAAAATAGTTATTATTTGAGGAACTAATGCATTTTCTGTCACCTTTGTCGCAAATATATGATACAGGTGTCCCAACGGGGTGAGGCGAAGAGAGGCAAAGCTGTGCAGAATAGACGAGGAGTTCTCTTATGGTGAGCAGTTGTGTCTGACTGGAGAAGTCAGACTTGCTCGGACATGCAGAGTGAGGAGGAATCGGCAGCAGAAGCAGCAGCGCTGACATTTTGGACACGACGGAAACTTGAAAATAGACTTGAACGGAGACGGGGGTGTGTTTGTGTGCCTTTCTCTGAAACTAACTTCTTTAATCCAAACATACCGCCTTGGGTCGTTTTACGAGGCCATGTGAAACAGTCGTTACTCACACTACGTCGGAACAGACGGGGGATCGACCTGGACCAGGATGCATCAGTCAGTTGGAAGCAGACCAGTCCCCGCAGCCACGCGCATTTCTTCGCCTCACAGCTCTGCTATCTCCCGCTGCTCTGCTGCGGAGACCCACCGGAGCCACACGGCCGCCGCTACAAGTGTCAGAGTTCCGCACCGAAGCAAAAACTGGGTATAAAAGTTAGCCACCAAGCTGGAAAGCAACAATGTCAATACACTGCACAGAGAACCGACGTGGCAAATCCGCACCGCCTCTCTTGACTACGTCATCAATATGCGACAGGAAGTGAACCAGCGGCTGGTGCACAGACGCAGTCTGATTAAAAACTGAAGTATCTTCGATATACATTGACTACATACAGACGGACATACATGTATAATTGTATATATAGGCACACTAATAAATATCGATTAATTAAAAGTTACATTAAAGTTAGTTCAAGTTTGACTCATTATTGAAAGTTTCTGTTATATGTCCAACTCAAGGACCGGGAGTCAAATGCGGCCCGCCAAGTTCTTTTGTATGGCCCGTACATTCAAGTACATTCTTAACCTGAAAAATTTAAATTGGCTTCATTACATGGCAATGAACAGTATTAGTAACATTAACAAATAATAAGAAACTGCAGAATAAAGATAAAACGGCAATTCTTAACCATCCGGTAAGGAGTGTCTACATCTAAAGGTTTGCATTTTACAACAACCTGATCAAGTTAATTGTATTGTTGATGTGGCCCCTAGTAATAATGAGTTGAAACCACTGCTCTATGTTTAAATATTGACACTTAATATTAAGTGTCAAAAGATGAGATTGAAATACAATTTCAAAGCCCTTTGGTTATATTTTAACATTAATATTTTAACATTAGACTAACAAATTATGTAAAAATTACACAAATATTTATTCTGCAGGTGTATATGAATATTCTTGTTGGTAACAAGTATCTCTTCACAAAACATTTGCTTTTTTTCACAGAAGCAATTAGCTGAATTAGGTTGAATTTTTAGAGAACAATTTTATACTTGACAACACAAAAATAAAACGAGAGACATTTTTGGGAGGACGCAAAACATTTATTTACAGTAATCATGATGAATAAAATCCAACTGTACAGTGTAAAAAAATTGGATAAAAATGAAAATGTCACACAACCATTTGTTGTTTGGCAGAGTTCCGTTGAACAGTTGTCTGTGAAGATTCTCAGACAACTGCTTCTAGTTAAACCAGTTGCTAAAAAACATTTAGCTCTACAACATTACATAAAATTAAAAGCTACATATACATAATATTTAATACAACACATGCGTAAAAGGCAATGTTTACATATTTTCTTTATTAACTAGGTACTGAGCACTTTGGAATTTCAGTTACACAAATGCATATAAGTAAAAAAAAACATATTTACAAAAATTACAAAAGCTAACATCAGTACTTACTTGTTTAATTTAGAATTGTTTTATGCGTCTATTTGTAACAAGTACTGGATAAGTGTACAAACGTTTACTGCCCCTGAGTACTTTAGTCTAAAGTTAGTTATTAGTATTGGTAAACAACTAGATATCCATTAACAACTACAACTGTTGAATGCTAAAAGAAATCCAAGGGGCGTTAAAATTAGTATAAATTGCACCCATTAACCAGCAGGGGGAGATAATGTTCCCCTAAAAAGCTGTTGTCTGCAGTAATTAATGTTCTCAGTTTTGAAGGTATTCTTTCTAAAATATAGCAATCAAAATGGTTCCTTTACCTAATTGGTCCTCCCTTTCTTAAACTTTTAACATTATCTAAAAAAAAAAAAGAAAAAAACTCAGCCTCAGTTTTTCACACCACAACATTATTAAAAATTCATTCATTCCTCCATTCATTCCTTTCCAAAGAGGTTGATCAGACGAATCTCAGTTTTACACAGGGTGTACACGCTTTCTAAACCAGAGGTCACAGTGTGTTTGGCAGCCGGGTAGTTCAGATGACGATGCTGTTGCCACGAGTGGTCTTGTCCTGAGAGAGACACACTTACTTTAGTTTTACTTCACTTCACTTTAATTAAAAAAAAATATAAGATTTTTTATCACTATGGCTTTTGAGTGTATGTTTGTGTTTTTCTGCATTAAAGTGCAACAATAAAATAATCAAAAAAACATTGGCTACAGCAGTGTTTTTCTTACAGGGTAGCGCTCGTTCTTTCGTGCTCCTGGCTTCTGCCCAGGTTCGTACTCGGTGTAGCTGGGAGGATTGTCAACCCAGCCTGCACCTCCTCTTCTTCCTCCTCCTCCCCTCCTGCTGCCCTCGTCTGAGCTCCATGACCCTCCTCTTGGACGGCGTGAGGCTGGGGGAGAGTAGTTTCCCCTGGGGCGGCTGTCGTATATGTCGTCTCTGGAACGGGACCGAGGACGGTCCAGGCCTCCTCGTGGTCCATAGTGACTCCGTGCATCAAGGGAGTCTTGGCTGTAGCTCCTGGGAATCCTGGATCTTGGGGGTGATGGGTAACGTCTATCACGATCTTCACGGCGACCGAAGCCGCTGCGGCTGCTCTCACTTGAGCTTGGCGGCCTGGTTCTTGGTGCAGGTGGGGCAAGTCGGTTCTGGGGCTCTCTTATTGGAGGAAGGTTGGTGATGCGGCGATCATTTGGACCATCATCAAGAGCAGAGATCATGCTCGGGGGACCAGGGGAAAATGGTACATTGATCGGTCTGTGCTGAGGAGGAGGCATCTGCTGCATGTGTTGTGGTGGAGCTGGCTGAGACTGCTGACAGGAAGGACACAAACAATATAGTCAATAAAAACTCTGCATAAAAATGAATTATTTTTTGCAACTTTAAATGTTGTATTGCACATTTTTGTATTATTTCAAAGGAATTGCCTGTTTGTTTTTTTTCCAGCAAAAACAATAGTACACAAGGTAGTCTCAAAATGTACATCATAGATAAAATCCAAAACGATGCCAACAGTATAAACGAACAAGACTTCAAGTATCACATTAACTTATGGATTTACATCATCACAGATGACTTTGGGACAGCGAGTTACATACCGGTAACAGAGGACTGTTCATGTCCATCCCCCTCACTTGATTTTCCAGGTAATCCAACATGTGATTGGATTGGATGCTCGGAGCTGGGACACTGTAGGCTGAGGATTGAGGAGGAGGAAGAGGCATCGCCTTTAGAGGGACGCTATTGCCAGACGCTGTTCCTGGAAAAGGAAACAATAAAGAAATGGGATTCAAAATTCAGTTCAACTTATTATTAGTTCGTTGTGGAGCCTCTATAAGGCCGGTGTCTGACCACTAACAGTCCATCTTTGTTACCTGGATACAGCAGTGGGTTCATCTGTGAGGAGACTTGGCTCATTGGTGCATACACAGGCTGACCTCCTAACCAGGGATTCATGGCTCTCTGAGCCTCTTTCATCATACGATGCTGCATCACAGCTGAAAATTAAGACAAAAGTTCAGCAAAACTGATCCACCAACGCTGGTTTTTCAGACGATAGACATAATACGAACTTCAATATATATATTTTATTAATAATGAGTATTAGTATAGCTGTAAGAGGCACTCATATCATATTCTTGCCAAAGATCCAACCTTTAAACCAAAAACTCATTGCCTAAAGCATGCTCTTCTAGTAGTAAAGTGGTAGTCAGTAGTCAGTAGTTAGTCTAAACCTTCACTTTTATTTAAAGCAACTTTTAGACAAGGATTAAGATAAGTCAAGCAGGTGGTACCACTTGGACCCATCCCTGCTCTCCAGGCAGGCACGCATACTTTTTATCGCTGCAGTTAAAACATCTGTAGCTTCATCGTTTTCCAATAGTTGAAATTGCTGTCTTATTAAAAGATTTTGATATTGTAAATGTTTTCTACCTTTTTCTGGACAGCAGCACTTTGTTGGGCAGCAGGGGCATCGGACATAGCAGCAGCAAGCCTGAGGGCAGCACTGGCAGCAGCAGACACAGAAGAGAATGATGAGGAGCAGCGCTCCGATGACGATGAACAACACCGTCAGCCAGTCTGAGGACAAAAGAGGACAATCAATATAACATGGACATGGTAGTGGTAGACTTGATTGTACAAATAGGTAATTGCAATTTTCTTGGAAATCTACCGTTTGTTTCAGAAGCTTATTATTATTTTTTTGTAGAAGAGTCTGTTTTGTAAATACTGTCAAAGGTTAATATTAAATAAAAGGTCTTCACTGCAGCATGATAAACTTTGTACATTAATTACAAGGATACATGTATAAATGTCCCAATTACAACTATGGACATGTACAGTATCAAATAAACCTGTTTTACAATCACTCTACATGTAGTGGTCTGTATTAATGTCAATGGACAACGTTTTTATTGATTAATCCTTAACACAAATATAAACAATCACTGCTTAACCGCTAACTTTTCTTGAGGGACTAGAATGAAAATAAACAGCTACAGATTACACAACAGTTTATCCATTTGTTGTTCTTACGGTAGACAACGAGTTTGATTTCTTTATCCGAGTCTCCAGTTGTGTCTCCAGCAGCGTCCACATTGCAGAAGTACACACCGTTGTCCCACCACATTACCTCATTAATCACCAAATCTGCTTCTAAAATACACAGAAGGATGGAAAAACGATATTTTTTAACAAATGAACACATCAAACGTACATATGAACTAACAGGCGGTTCAACCCCATTATATTTCAGTTTCTTTTACTGTTTTGATAAACATAAAGGACTCACTGTTTTGGATAGAGATCTTTCGTTCTCGATACTCTGATCCCAGGATGGGCTCATTGGTCCCTCTCTTTTGGATGACAACGCGCACAGTTCGCTGACGATCAGGACAGTCATTGGCCGGGTCTTGTCCGAGCTGTAATGCTGACTGGTACGCTGTAGTGTCAGATGTAAAGAATGCATTAATACAACCAATTATTTCACAGCATAAGTGATTGTCTAGCTTTAAAAAAAAGACACGTAGGGGGAAAAAATAAATCACACAAAATTCTTTTTACTTGAAGGTTGGAAATTCAGTCATTGCTTTAAGGTTGCTCAAGCTGATATGACATAGAAGCTTGTGAAAACAAATAAGCCTCAAAACTTCACTGTAGATGATGTTCATTATGGGAACATGTCTATCTAGATACTGTATACAGTATATGTCCTAATTGGCCAAATGTGTATACATGCACCCTTTGAGATCTTCTTCAAAACAGATGAATCCATTACCATTAATGTTGCTTACATAAAGGACAATCATAATTGACTCTCGTACATATTGTGTCTTATAGAATTTGAAATTATTTTCTTCTAAATTAAGGGGAAATTTAAAATGGAGTTTCTTACAGGTTCATTAATATCCCCTAACATTAAATCAGAAATATGTCTGATGATTCATTAAGAAAGATGCATTAACAGAATCCACCTATGAAGCCAATGCCCTAGCCCAAACCATCACAATAAATGTTGCCACTGCTGTCTCCACTTCCCATGTTGGCAAATGGAAGCCAAGACTGAACAAGTTATGTTTATAAAGTCTGGTAACCATAATGCTAAACATTACCAAGCACATCAGTCTGACTGGATTTAGAAGCATCTTTAAACATGGTTCAAATAATCCCATTCAAAAATAAATATCGGACATTTGTCATTTCAATCAAGGACTGAGCACAACCAAAATAAATCTAGAGGATGTTATCAATAACAGTGTTCCCCAACCTTTTTTGTGCCATTTAAATGTCTTTTACTATTTACATAGACAGGTTGTTAAGATGTGGCAGATAAATACTCCTTAATAAAATTACATTTCTGGTGTACATTTCATATTATTTTCCTACCTATAAAATCTTCCTACCCGAAACAAGGGTTTCCCAAGTGCACCCAGCCTGGGATTTTTTCCCACCAGAACGATATTAAAAGTTAGAATATTGTATTAATGACTCTGCAATCTAAAAAGTTCTAATCTTGTAATAATGACTCCGTGTCATTTTGAGTTTATTGTTGTTGTCTTCATTGAGAAAATATTTCCTAATCAAATATAGTTGCATTATTGATGATGGAATCCTAGCCATTCTACTGTTCAGTTCTTTTATTGATATGGGTATGGATCAAGTGGAAGTAATAGACAGATGTGGCCAAAAGGAAAATTTATTTCCCGGCGCCAATTCACCCACAGATCAGTAGTGGTACCTGGACCAGTGGTTGGGCAACACATATCTATAGGGTTCTAGATAAACAAAATACCTTTCATCAGTTTCTATTTTAAATCTCCAATGAGACCTTATAAATCATCTTTCAATAAATCAGTTTAAATAAAACATATTTGGCAAACAAAGCAACAACCACACATTGCGTGTATTACAGATTTAAGATGTGAATGAAATAGTGAAAACACATTTCATATTCACGTATTCATTTTAGGCCTTTTCCAGTTGTAACTGACACTGAAAAACACCTGGTAGATTTCAAGACCACATCTTTTCATGCAGTGTTCACCCTTTGTGATGCGTTTGGGTGTTGTCCCTTACCTGTAGAATAGTACTCCAGCACCGGGTCTTTGCAGAAAGACTTGTATCTCCAGGTGACCAGAACATCTTGGCTACTGGCTGATGTGGTGTAGTCACAGCGAAGGGTGATTGACGCGAACAGCGCTGTGCTGCGCTGCTGCTGAGGAACTATCACCTGAATGCAGACACACACTGTGGAGACACATGTGTATACAATTAGACAATCATTGTTATAGAGTGCATGACTTAGTTCTGGAACTGATGGTGGAATTTGACAACAGTGGACGCATATTGGTAACGGAAGGAGAAAAATTGTGTTATGTTTCGTCTTAACAGAGGAGTCTGTTTACAGAGTAGAAGAACCAGAAAAACAGGTGAAGCCGAGGAGACAGGAAATGGCTGAGCGTGAAACCAGTAAACATTCAAAAGCTGGAGTGAAACCAGCTGAACTGTCTGAAACATTTACACTATTAGCTATGTTCTTAATGTAAACGAATATAACAGCAAATTACATATATAATTTACTGTAATTACTGTTTATAATTCATTATATATATATAATTATGTGCTTTACATCACGATTGCAACTTACAAAAAACTAGATAACCATCTTGGTTTAGCAAAACTCTATGAGACCGATACTCCCGGTTTACCTGTAATTTTCAAATTATAAGTTTAAAAACTCAGTTATTTAATTGACTCTATATACTGACAATTCTCGGTATAAAACCATTTCTGGGTAAAGTATTTGGAGAAAAGTAGTTTTACCTTTGAGCAAAGACAGCAGGAGCAACGCGGCGGCAGGTTTACCGAGCATGATCAACTAGGTCGCAGTTAAGGCTAACAACGAGCCGAAACGATCGAAATACTAAGGTAAAAAGTAAAATAAACCAAATGTCAACGTTAAAAAGTCACATAAGAACGCAGTTGGCCACTATATCGAGGTGAGGCCAAAAAACACGGCCTTAATCCGCGCCGTAAACTCGCTGTGAGAACTAGACTAAGGCCACGCCCGAAACAGGTAGGTTCATGCGAACAGGTGACGTCACATCAGGTACGTTCCCGGAAACCCACGAACACCGGAAGCGAAAGTATTTTTTCTTTTTTTTATGCATTTTAACCAAGACGTAAACATCGTTAAGGCATTATAATAACAATATCAACTCTTTAGGAGATTCTTCTTTTTGTCGGTATGGTTTTGAAATTAAGGTAGAATCGTGTATAAGTTGAAGTAAGATTTTCTTTCTAAATGACGCCCTTTTAGGGTCATTAGCCCTGAGCCAGTGGACCTAGTATATGGCGACGCTGAAATAAACACTCTTCAAGCTTTAAGGGTTTAAATTATCCACAGGACGGAGTTTCATCACAGCCTTGACCGAGTTTCACTTGGGTAGTTCGAATGAGTCACAGTGAAAATGTGAGTCATAGTAGTATTGTAGTTTACAGCGTTTTTAGGGGGTTCCAATTATACTATTAAACAAATATAGCTCATAATAATGTATATACCTATTAATTAAACCTCATTCTGATGAACAGTTCTTATGTCAGTATAGAAAGTCAAAGCATTTCCATAAAAAATAAATATACATACAATTTAAGACCATTCACACTGTATATTTAATAGATATTTCCATATATATTTAAAGATATATAATCGAGGACGTTTATGTTTGTAATTTATTACAAGAGTCAAACTGAAGTGTAATTTAATATAAAGACATAGAGATGTAAGTGTGAAAAAAGTCCACTAGGTGTCACTTTTTGTATAAAATGACGTGTCTTCACGTGCCACTAGGTTTGCGTAAGCGAAACCACCCACACACAAACGCCCACCTTTTTTTTTCTTTGCTGTGTGGTCAAAAAAATATTTTAAACCAAAACAAAAATAAGCCTCTCTATCTATCTATCTATCTATCTATGTATCTATCTATCTATGTATCTATGTATCTATCATCTATCTATCTATGTATCTATCTATCTATATATCTATTTCATGCCATGACTATATCTGGCTGTTTTTACTGTGTTGAATGAATAAATATCTCATAAGTTATATACTGTAACTAAGCCAAAAATAGAACCAACACAGCCTAATAATGTGATATAAATCCTACTAAAGCCTGTGTGTTAGGGAAGGAGGTTCATAAGCATTCTTCACATAATCTCTAGCCTTAGTCACTGTCTTTCCTGAACTGATTCCACCCAGCAAAAACATGTGCTTTATTACAAGTACTTTAAGCAATATGCTGACCCCAGGGAGCATTAACTACATAACATAGTAAATATATTACATAATTAAATGTAAGTCCCAGTTCTAGTGTCCTCTCATTTCAAAATTTGTCATAAGTAGGCAACTGATCTACATAGGAATAAATCATCTTATTATCTTTATTATCCGTCTTGGCCTGCACTGAGCTGTGGTATTTTAATATTGGCCTTGCGGTAGTTATGGCTCTTGGAGAGATAAATAGAGGTTTCCCACTCTGTAAAAAATGTAAGATGTCTGATCTGAGAAACTACTATAAAGACAAATGTAGTAGTTTGTAATGTGTGTTCCTTTCCCTGATATTCTATAAACGTTTCTACAGTCGACGTATTACAGAAGACGACATGCAGCCTGCTGTCACAACAATGAACAAAGACATGAGTCATCACTCAATTACACATTGTCTCTCTTTACACAAGCAGAGTCATATCTGACCCTCCCTTACATCCCCCATATACACACGTTAACTCATACCCCTGTACCAGACAGTGATAACACTGCTATTAAGGTTAGACCAATAATTAGACCAATGATTGAATGTTGTGCCACATGTTAAAGATTCTGTGTGGAAAAAGAACTCCACCCTTCCACTCCCCTCTTTCTTAATATTATTAGGAAACTAAGGCAGTCTTTGCAAAGGAACACAAGTGTAGGGTTAATGATGAGTTTCCTTGTGAACTTCATTTATCTATTCCTGTGAATTTTGTTGGAATAGATGGCTGAGCAAAACAGACCAATCTACACTGACAAGTTTTACTGTGAGTGAAACAGCAAAGATGTCTCACAGGGTGCAACTGTGAGATCTGGTCAGAGTACAAGTGTCGACCATTCCAAAGAAGAACTAAAGTTGTACTAAACAGAGGACAGAAACAAATTAGCAGAGAAGAGTTGGAAGAACAATGGACAGGGTCGGGGATGAGATGATTGGGGAGCAACACAGACAGGAAGATTTGGATAAAAAGCTAGAAAAGCCAGATTGAGATGGTTTGGACATGGAAAGGAAAATGCGAGACGATAACACATGTTGGACGACCCTGACAATTAAATAATGAAAATGATACTAAGATACTTTATTTTACAATACAAATGTACAAAGTAATGCTTAGGCAAAATGTTATTATTTGCATGTTACAATGATACACATATACTGATTTACATATGTACACTTTACACTACACATATACAAATACCTTAGTAGAAACATGGTGACCTGAAAAACAACAACAATTATTATATTTACTTTCTGGTCATAGTGCAAATGATCTCTTTAAATTTTTTATCAACTCAACTGCCATGTAAATATGATGTTTTAATACCATCTTGGTAGATAAAATCAAAGTTATTTGTAAATACTGTAAAGATAAATCTTGAAGTATTATTTATGTAGTGGTACTTGGTTTACGACACCCTCAACCAACTGCATTTTGTGGTTGTGGTCCCATCTTCTATTTCCATGATTTTTGACGTATGTGGCTTCAACTTGTTTGAGAGCCATTGGTCATACCATGAGTCTACAAAGAGAGCACTGGGGAAGGCAGTATCCACTTTAAATGTCTCCTAAATCAGTGTTCCCCAAACCTCTTTGCTACACGGATGGTTTAAATGCATCATACTATTTTCACGGACCGGTCGTAAAGTGTGGCAGATAAATACCCAATAAATACTCAAGTGCACATAGCCTATAATTTTCTCTGATTCTGATCAAATATAGTTGCATTATTGATGATGGAATCCTAGCCATTCTATTGGTCAGTTTTTTTGTTGATATGAGTATGGATCAAGTGGAAATAATAGACAGATGGGGCCAAAAGGAAACATTATTTCTCTGCAGCCCGGCACCAATTCACCCACGGACCGGTACCTGTCCCCGGCCCAGTGGTTGTGGACCATTGTCCTAAATTACATTCATACATGTGTTTGTCCAGAAAGTAGCAAGAACCAACTTCAAAATCCAGTGATGAGCAATGTTCATAATGATAAAAGAGTTTAGTTAGGCAAGTTGAATGTCCAGTTGCCTAACTAAACTCTTTTATCTTGACCATGACCTGGATGACTGAGAACCTGCATCGAAATGTTCATAATGATTACAGTGATTATTAATTCAGCTGGAACTAAACTTTTGTTTAAAATAACAGTGATAAAATTGCATTGTGAACCAAAAAAGTATATCATCATGAATAATATCACCAGATGAGTATCTTATTATACCTATTTGTTGCCTTAATTAAAATCCTGCAAGTAAATTAGCATTGTGTTCAACGAAACAGGCGTATGGTCCATACTGAGGATGCGTATTGTTAGTGGTGTGAACCTAGAAGCTTAGAAATTTTATTTTATATTCCTTTAGTGACATTTTTGTTCGATGGTAGCCATGGGCTTCTCCTAAGAATATATGTGCTGTGGCTAAAAAGGTTGTGTATTATTGGTGTAAAGGACAATAGCAAATACCAATTGATTATTCATTTACTGAATAGCACTGTGATATACAGTACCTTATGTGCAACAACCAGGCTCTTGTACAGCAGCCATGTCATTGTATGGAAATGAATGCAAGCATTGTGCTCAAAGTGGAGTCAGAGTTTTCTTAATAAGAGTGTCAATAAGAGAGGAGTGAGCAGACACAATGGTCACACTCCCACAAACAAGTTTAATGTGAGTCCAGTCAAGACGTCATCAGGCCACAATGACCACTTATGGATTCCACAGTCTGAGCTCAATCCAGAAATGTTGCGACTGATTCCAGGCTTTAGCCACTGAAGAGAATATATTGTGGTATTAACAATAAACACTGATATCTCCTTCTTTTCTGATATACGTATAAAAAGTGGAGTCAACAAAAGCTCCATGTGATCCAAGTCTCTGCATCTTTGAGTCAATTTCACACGATGAGAGAATCTCGGCTGAGGTGAGTGTTCTGGTGAAGAAAAAGAAAAAAAAAAACTGTTAAAGAACACGAAAATGTTTGTGAAAGATCTTGTCAGTAAAACAGGATGGGACGAGGTGAGTTTCTTTGAGCTTGTTTTTATGTGGATTCTAGTTTACAAATAAAAACAAGCAAATCAATTAAAATCCCAAAATCAATCTTTAAATCTTATAGGGAGTGCAAACATTTAAAAAGGAAATTAATAATTGATTATTTTTGTAGAAAAGGAAATGAAGAGGTGTGGAGTTGGAGGCCAAACAAACAAACTGATTTATTTTATTTTTGAGTTCCAAGGGCCATTAGTTGAATTTATAAATCTATATCTGGTAAATATTCAGTTAGTGTCACATGATCTACCTAGTCCTCACTGTGGTAGCTTCTGAACCTGACCTGTCAAAAAATAAGGAAATATGAAGGAAAATGCATTTGAAGGAATATCTTGTTTGAAGAAAATACAAAGTAATCAACCTGAACTAAAACATATATACAAATGATTTTTTTGTGTATATATATATTTATATTAAAACAGTCAGATTATTAGCATCATTATTGTGATTATTTGCATCAAATTGATCATTTAAGTTTAATCATATTCATAGTGTGTGAATCAGAATCAATTCACTAAATATGACATCTTATTTACAACTAAATTATTCATATTTGATCTTATAAAGATACTGAGGAGTGAGTACAGTTAGTGGTAAATGTTTCATAATTAATTGTGTGATGAGAATAAACATTTTTTGAAAAAAAATGGGCAAAAATGAGAAGATTGTTAGGAAATTGCAGTGGTGCATCTCAATTACCATCTGTTTATGTTGGTGACACATCTAAATATGGTGTCATTTGGATGTGAAATACATTCAGCATCTCAATAGCGACTTGTAGAATGTAAGACTGTTTAGCTGAATTTGTCAGTTGGTTTAATTTTCTGATTAACTTTAGCTCCAAATTAGCAGGGATATAAACTAAACTAATAAAACTAAAGAAACAAAAGCCTAGGTGTTTCATGCTATTACTGGGTGGCCAATAACAATAACCTTTGTGATTTAAGATACTCAAATGAAGAAGATCACTTTCTTCTTTTTTTCCTTACAGTTTGTCCCTATTTTCTTCACTGGTTGCCACAGTGAGTCAACAATTCCCATCTCATCTTTATCCTCAACTCTAACTCCAAATACCTCCATGTCCACTGTCCCGCCTCTGAACATGTCCAAACCATCTCAATCTGACTTCTCTAGCTTTTTCTCCAAACCTTCCTGTCTGTGTTGTCCCTCTAATCCCTCTGATCCTGTCCATCCTTGTCTCTCCTACAGAGAATCTCAGGATCTTTGCGACCTCCAGCTGCTCCTCCTGTGGCTCTTAGCCCACTAAGATCATTTTACTATTTCAAAATAATCTCAGTCAATTAAATAATCCCACTGCTAATTTAGATAAACAGAACTCCCATAGCCAAAAAAGTCTGAAGTATTTGTGAACAAACTTAAACTCCACACATGATTAGGAATACATGTATTAATGTAAAGAAGGCAGGACACAAAAAGGTGAATGTGAGGGTATAGTTAGGGAGGAGTGACTAGAGAGATCAAGCAGTGGTCATTAGAGTACACTTCCTGACTTTTTTATTTTGTTCATTAATCATCAACTGCAAGTATTACCACCAGCGAATAATCACTGTAAATGATATAACTTTTTAACTCACCATTTTTCTAGACCTGTCTCTCGGCTCTTCTCTGCTCTCCGGCATGGACAGACATGGAGACTGGGAGGATCGAGCAGCCAGGGGCCGTGGTGATTGGTGATCAGTCCTGCTGCGCCCGGTGTCCAAATGTGGAGGCAGTGAATCTAACTCAGCTCTCGAACTCGACGAGTGGCTGCGATACCGATTCGATTCACTGCTGCTCTTCTTTGAGCTTCCCTTTGACGGCGTGTCTGAATCATCACCATTTTTTGATTTGCTGTATGTACGCAGCTTCCCCTTCCGCTCCAGCAAACTATTTAAGAACAAGGCATCATAGTCCTTTTCCTGTGCAGAAGATGATGGACTGGCCGTAGGGGGAGGTGGAATGGGACGGTCATTATCCCAGGTGCCTCTCCTCCTTTGTGGTGAAGGAAGTGGACTTATGTTGTTTTTATTTTTTCTGCCTCTTCTCTTGTGATCCTCGTTCGTGGAACCTCTGAGCTCATTCTCTTCTTCGTAATAGTGCTGAGATGGACCGTTACGGTGGGAGGGATATCGACAATACTCCAGGCACTCCATCTCATATTCTCCATAATCTTCCCCTTTTTTCTCTGTTTCTCTACCCCCTCTGTGCTTGTAAAATGAGGCAAACTCCTCCAGCTCATCCAGGGAACCTCTTCTCTCAGCTGCACGGTATCTTTTTCTTTCTAAATGTTCTGAGCGGGGATTCCACCTGCAAAGAACCGTCCGAGGAAAGTGACAAGACAGAGTTTCCAGTGAATATGGATGAAAATAATGATCAAAATATAATTTAAGATGCCTTTACCTGTTTTGTTTGTCTACTCTGTCGTGCATATGTCTTTGCTGATCGCTGTCTGGCGAAGGGAGTGAGCGATCATCATTGTGTCGTCGCAGATGTGCAGGTTCAACCTGGTCGTTAAAACGCTTAGGGGATGCTGGTTTGTCACAGTAACGTTGGTGCTCTGGGCTGACAGGGCGATTTGGGATTGGGCTGCGGTTGTTACCAAATCGCTGAGTTTCAGACTGATGATCCTGGTCAGGGATGGCGGGCAGAGCTTTCTTTTGGATGTTTCGATACGTGTGATGGAAGCCGTTTTCACCATCGTGGAGAGAGCTCAGTTCAGACACACTGCAGGCTAGACAAATCAGACCATTAATAATTGACAAATACTGTATTCATAAGCAATGAAAAAGGTTCAAGGTGATTTGCTTCTGAAAGGAAATCACTAGATGATCAATGTCATTAGAATTTCTTTCAAGGAAGAAAACATGCAAAACAACGAGTAAATTATACAATAGTTATGGAAAAAGACAAGATTACAGAAATGCATGCTGGGCAAGCACAAATAAAAGGAAGTTGTAAAGTCAAGGTTTAATTAATGGAGCATGCAGCCTCTCTATCAAGGATAAATCATGGATGACCACTGAGAAAGTAAAGCCAGACAATAGCTTTTTAAAAAATCTTACACTGGCGGCTGATGGACGCAGAAGGATTGAAGTGAGCCAGTTGTTTCTCTACATACTGTAGCAATCTGAGAGAATCCTGATCCTGAGGAGATGGCACTGGATATGGAAGACCTACAGAATGCATTCGTGCTGGAGATACACACTTGACTAATCAGCACAGACAACCTCCATGTTTGGCTGCATTTTCTTTATACACAACACATAAAATTTCTCTATACGTATTTCTTGGTTTCTCTCTGTACCACCAGTACAGATACAGTTACCAACCTACACTAACCTTTATCTTGGACAGAGTCTTTTGGACAGAGACAATTGCATGAGTCCTTGAATTGGTTATTGTCTTTGTAACAAAACCTCACAACTTCTGAAATTCATGTGACCTGCTTTGCAAATACATTCGAAACCATTGGTTACCAACCTTTCTGAAACAGAGCGATACAGTAAAGTAAGTTCTCTCCTTTCACAGTTCCAAGACCCACTATGAGAAGGGAAAATCCACAAAGTGTTGGCGAGATATACTCTTTTACCCTTTACAAAACTCCCTCACACTGTTATCACCCCTCCCTGTATTACCCTTTCCCACACAGTGGAGAATGAAACTATGAAACCAAGGCGTACAGATAATGAACATAAATGAAATAGGTAACCATAAAAAACACAAAAATTACAGCCTGTCCTCTGTATCCTCAACTCTAACTGCAACTCCATAAATCTGTTCTTTGGTCTTCCTCTTTGTCTCTGGCTAACAGACAATGCTATCCTTAAATCCTCCAGGCAAAGAGAACTTCCAGCAGGCTTAGTTATATATATAGATATACACAAATAAGGAAAATAATGAATATTCATAATAAAAACATATATAAACAC
>JAFBJS010012511.1:170736-200076 GCA_016785265.1 Paraplagusia blochii
TGGACAAAAAAACAACAGAAAATCCATTCAGATATTAGATAAGGCATTTTAATTAAGCCTATTGAACCGCTCCTATTTTAGTGTGTTTTTTTACTTACGATGTCTGGGGCAGCAGCATGTGTCTGGACAGCACCAACAGCTGACGTAGCAGCAACAGGAGTGAGGACAACACTGACACCAGCAAATCCCAAAGAACAGGATGAATAACACACTGCCCAATGCTACCGCTGTAACAAACACCCACTCTGAAAAATATACACACACAAAAAAAAAAAACCACACTGGATCATTGTGTCAAGCATTTGACTCTGACTGTTTGTACACATCAACACCAGGGGCCACTCTTTGAGACTTATGAGTTTTTATTTTATGTACTTTTTATCCACGCCACTACAGTCTGTGAGTGAGTTGCAAAAAAAAAAACACAGAAGTTAATGTTACAGCAACTAAAACAGAAAAAAAACTAGATGTGCGTGTCTATGGGGAAATAGCAGGAAGAAGAAAGGAAGGTAGATAAGGAATTCTTCAACAATGGCCCTAACACATACACACTCGCACAAACACACACACTGTTTTCCAGAACCTAAATATAAACACACACGGGAAATCGCGTTTTCCTTGACGGAAAGAGGAGTTTATGCTGCTCAGTAAGATACTACAGATAAACTAGATGGGCTTTTAGTTGATTTGATATGAAACACATTCACACCACTATAGATATGCTGTAGACCAGTGGTTCCAAATCACTGACCCGGGGAGCGGCATCGGTCCGTGGGTGAATTGGTGCCTTGTATCCCAGTCTGGTAGGAGAAAATTATAAGCTGTGTGCACTTGGGAAACCCTTGCTGGGTGCATGCACAGTTAATTCTGGTAGGAAAATATTTCAGAACACCGGAAATTTTTATCTGCCACAACTTCACGACTGGTCCGTGAAAAAAGTACGAGACCTTTAACCAGTCCGTGGCGCAAAAAAAAGGTTGGGGAACACTGCTGTAGACACTCACTACTCATGTAGTAGAGAAAAGCCAATACTGAGTCTGAATGACTCATTCAGGGTCACAATAACATCTATGCCCCAGTGCGGTGGACACCATTTAAAGGTTATTACAGGAACAACTTTAATTATCACAGCTTTATCCCTAGGATGCTGACTGACATCTCAGCCACAGCCATAAATACACATTTAATGACCATAATAGCTGTTTTCCAGCACAGCTTTGCTTGGTTGTAACAACAGATACCTCTTAAATCTGATGACTGATCAGTTGGATTTACAACAGGATTCTCTCCAAATCCTTGGCCCTATTTAAACACATCCCTTTGGCTGAATCACAACAAGTGGTGGGCAATAAATAAAGAGGTTAGTCATTATCATTGCAATGCCAAAAATTATATTCATGCACTAGTTAAAAGAACAGTAGCAGAGTTAATAGAGAATGTTAGTATGAATGAGAAAACCAAGCGAGAAGTTAAGGTGGCAATGGGGTTTGTTTGCCCCTACCTGGCATAATCTTCAAGTCAATGTCTGGCAGCAGATCTTCAGGTACACCTGAGAACCCTGCATAGAAAAGAGGAGGAGAGAAGTTGGAAGAACAAGAGATAAGGGCAGAGGAGGAAAAGGAAAGGCAGGGAGGAAAAGATTGAAGAGAAGAAGTTAGAGGAGATGTGGTTCAGATGGAAATAAGTGATTCATAGAGAACTTAGATGAACTGGTGACCAACATTGACGACCAGTGTAGATGTGGAAAGCTGCAGCAGCATGCACCGGAAAAGGAAAACAAAGAGGAAGATCAGGAAACTAAAGAGAGTTGCAGACCAACAGCAGCATCATGCAGTAGAAACCTTACTGCTCACACAGTCGTCTCTGAAACTTTATTGTACGGAAGGACATGCTTACACATGCTGTTGAACCAAATTGGCCATAAATTAGAAGTGAAAATGTTGAGCTAGTGTGCCGAATAATTATCTTTAAAACACTTGAACATAAATAACCCCAATGAGAAATAACTCCATGCCAAACAGGCAAAAGCTCCATCTAAATTACTGTGCATGCACACATGTAAAAATCAGTAATCACATTAAATTAATCAAATTAATCAACACAATTAAAATCTTAATGATAAAACACCAAATTTAAACATACATGTGACTACAGATTGAAGCTTATGACAAAGTGTTATGGATAATCCACGTTTTAAATGAGCTAAATTATTTGTAAATATTGCTAAATTATTACTAAGGATTACTACTATATATATACTACATGTGTGTACTATATTACTACTATTTGTCCTCTCTTCTAAATCTCTTCTACTCCTCTACATCTGATTTAAACCTGAAACCAAAGTAAATATTAACTGTTTTTACCAATATAACTCCAATCACCATTAACTGGATCTTATAAGCTGTAATTAGCTAGACAAACCCAACTGTCCAGTAAATCGGAACTTGACAATGCATACTGCCAGAGAAAAACGATCTAAAAGTTGCAGCTGACAAAATTCTAAATATTCCCAACCCTATGGATAACAGTGGTGAATGCGTAAAAAAAACTCACGTAATGTAACAGCACTAGCATCTTCATCATATATGATTATTACTGTTGATTGCTCAAGCATATATTTTCATATATTTAACATGGATGTTGAATTCATTTAACTATGGGTTTCTACCAGGTCTTACATTATACATGGAGGGTATCCCTAAAGTCCTATGCGAAATACAACTCTGTTGATAAGTTATTGAAACACTGTTTTGAAAGTTTATTCTGCACATTGATCCATTGAGTTCTCTGTCGTCCACATCACTCACTAGGCCTTACACTCTTGGTGTCATCATCCATCTTTTGTATCACTATGCTGCTCTGTCCCTGCCCCCACATCATTAAATCTCCCTTGTCTTCTTTTCTGAGAAACCATTTGCGGAGGAGACAAAGGAGGCCCCGGTGTGGAACCGACTGTTGTTATGGTAACACAACAAGTGCCTCACATGCAAGATCAGCTAAACTAATGTGGATTTAGCGTTACTCATGCCATGCATGGGCATCAACGGCATGACATGGGCTATTAATGTGTCATGATCCATTAAGGAGAAGCCACAAGAAACCAAGTCTTTAACTACTGTACCTACGGAGTCTTGTTGTCCAGGAGTTCTGTGGATATGTGCGAGTGTGTACAGTATGTGAGAGTGTGTGTCTGTGCACACACACGTAGGCCTTTGAGTACGAGCCAAACAAAAGTTCAGTTTCAGAGTGAATTATTGTACCTAGAGCCTCTCGGTCTCTACTGTTGTCAGGGTAGAATTTGCAGCTATTGGACTACAACACACACACACACACACACACAAACACACACACACAGACTTTATTATTATCTTTATCAGTACCTCTTACCAAAGGTGATGTTTTCAGGGTTTGCATCATCTTTGGGCAAATGAAGAACTGATCCTTACCTTAAAACTGATCGCTCTATACAACAACACACAGCTTGAGTGCTAATGTCAGTGCACACTGAGCTACTGGCTGTTGTAAATCAGCTTGTTAACGAGACCGAGTTGTTTTGCTGGTGATGAATGGTTTACCTCATGAAGGCTTTGTTTGGTTACAGCCTGTTCACACCAGCCTTTTTAAACATATGCTAAATAGATCCTAAAAAATAGATCATGGTTTGGTTGTGCCATTCCTGAAAAGAAAACTTTGTGATAGGCTTGTTAAGAAAAATGTTAGCTCCTTACCAAGGACCAGCAGCTCCACAGAAGCTTCATTCTGACCTTCCAGATCATCAGATATCACCACTTTACAGATATAAACACCGCTGTCTCCCCACTGGACTTCTCCTATTCGTAGGTCTGCCTCTACAAGGAGAAACAATGATTAATGATTCGCCGTGACTTTATACAACTTCAATTCTCTAAACATGTGAACACAATGTATTGGACATGACACTGTTTTTGAGACAGAGATTGACTGTCTCAAAAACAGTCTTACGTGTGTGGTCAGTGTGGAGAGTATATACTGAAGGTGCATTCAATGCTACTCACAGGATATTATTATTGAAGTACACATGTTGTACAAAAACATGGATATTTTCCCAACACCAACCTTTTTGCCAGAAAAGACATTAAAATACTAAAAGTAAAAGTGAACCTTGATAATGACTAAGACTTACTGGGATGCTGATAGTGGGATTAAAGAATACCAAAAGAATCTGTCAATAATAGTTTGGTGAACATCAAAAGAGTTGTGGGTAGGGACGCAGGGTGAAGTCAAGAAAAAGAAGACAGCATGAAAATCATTCCTTTTGTAACTGCTCCTGGCTGCAGAAGAGAAGGTTGATTCTTCATCCAGAACAAACCACAAAATTCTGAGGCCTGCAAACAAAGCCACCACTCTGTCCAGGACACACACACACACACACACACATACATGCAGACATGCATGTGTGGACAGCAGTGTCCCTAAAATGTTCCAAGGATTGCACAATGTTGAGGGTGAGGTAATAAGTTCATGCAAAAGAAAATGCATCGACATCAGAGTGAAATTCTAGTGGTTGAATTCTGGTGAATGGAGGAACTTTATGACTCAATAATGTGTTTTGATGGAGATGATGCTGACCTAAAAAGATGAGTGATAATGTGTTTGACATTTTGTAGGCAGTCAGTTCAACAGGAATGAACGCAAATTCAATGTAATGAGGGCAATGACAAACACCATCAGATGACAGATAGAAACAGACCAAACACCACCAGATACGGATGCTATGTATTTAAAATACATTTCATCCCAATAAGTGTAACAGAAGAAGTGGAGAAGCAATTGTAATTACGGTACGCGTATATTACCTTTATGAACACCCTAGGGGCATCACAGGACATCAAAATTAGTAAAACTAGAACAACCAGAGTTTTAAAAGAACTAGATAATACACGCAATTGTTCATGAAGGGTGGAAATTATTACAGTTTCTTTGTCATTAGCAATAAAAATGACCTATAATAGAGAAATAAGTAAAGAAAGTATTAAAAATCTACAATGCACTGAAGACATGATGGTGAAACTGCGAAAGAGTGAAAGACATGTATTCTTATTTGTTCGATCCTATGTCTGTGTTAACTCTAATTTCAACTTCTAGGCTATCTGTTACTTACCTTAATAAATGCTGATTTTGAATTTTCTGCTAAACCTTTAAATTCCAGGAAATAATCAAATCCAGGTGCAGGAACATAAAGTTCTGATTTGGGGTTTGTTATGATAAAATAATAATTTTCTATTATTTGATGTTGAAAACTTTACTTCACATGAAATAAACTCTGTGTGTGTCTCGTGTTATACCCAACAGAACATTTCTCATCTGCAAAGCATTATTTTTTGTGTGTTTGAACATTTCACGTGGAATCTGCTGGAGGAGACGTCCAAAAATCTGGCGCAAAGCATCCACAAAATCTGCCAGGCTCAGTAGTGGGAAAGAAACAGTCTACACTAATACTTAAAAAAAGGTATAAACCTCATCCTGCAATTAATGTTTCTACTTTACTGCATGATGAAGTGCTGAGAGAGTAAAATCAAGTCAAAGGTTAATCATTTTTTGTGCCTTTTTTTTCCACAGACTTAATAAAGATGAAACAACTTACTGTTGATGATGGAGATGTCTCTGTTCTTGTAGTACTCTGAGAGTGTGATTGAGGAACCGGAGATAGAAGCCACAGTCCGGACTGTCCGGCTGTTGTCAGAACAGTCCAGGTAATTTGCCATCACCCTGGTCTCGTAGCCGCCACCGCCAACTTTAACGCCCACTGACCCACTTCCTCCTGTTCCCAAACCTCCACCTGGGCTGTCGTAGAAGTTGAACGAGTCGCGAGTACGGTCGCGACAGTATGACTTATACACCCACTGCACCACCGGGATCTGGGTGGAGATGCTGTTGTACTGACATGGCAGGACAACACTCTGGAACAGAACAGAATACTTCTTCTCATCTCTGACAAAAACGTGGACACCTGAGCAACTTGTGACGAGTACACCTGGAAAAGGAAGAATAACAAAGAATTATTAAAGCTGAAAGGAATGAAGGGTTTAAAACTCAATCATCAATCCTGACAATCATCAATATTATCTTGTAAGTTGCTTTAAGTAAGCAGTAGGGAACCTAAAATAACACTAGTATTTTTCATTTATTTGGCTTGTGCCTTATTTAGGGGCCACAGTGAATCAATATTTTATCCTATCTCCCCGCTCTCTCTATCCTAACTCCAACTACCTCCATGTCCTCCCTCACTGCATCCATCAATCTCCTCTATGTCTCCTACCTGGTAGCTCCATCTCTAGGCTCATTCTTCTATCAATGTATCCACTGTCCCTCCTCTGAACATGTCCAAACCATCTCAATCTGGCTTCTCAAGCTTTTTCTCTAAACCTTCACGTCTGTGTTGTCCCCCTGACTCGTTCTACCTCATTCGTTGTCCTGTCCATTCTTGTTTCTCCTAAAAATAATCTCAGCATCTTTAACTCCTCCACCTCAACCTCTGCCTCCTGTCTTCTACCTATGGCTCGTGTCTCGAATTCATACATCATGACTGGTCTCACAACTGTCCTGTAGACCTTTTCCTCCACCTTAGCTGACTCTCTTCTGTCACATCCTGCCTGTACTCTATTCATCTCCTCTCTTCCACAGTTTCCACTACTCAGAACTCAGAGCAAAATCTAGACACTAAGTTGATTTTTAGTATCTAAACTCCTCCACCTTCTCTACCTCTGCTCCTTGTAACCTCACCATTCCACTGTTCGCCCTTTCATACACACACATGGACTCTGTCTTGCTATGATTGACCTTCATACCTCTTCTCTCTAGTTGAAACCTCCACTTCTCTAGGTTCTCTAAAGTAAAATCTTTTTTTTTAATCTATTTTTGTTTAAATTTAACAGACATGCCATTTGTCAAAAAAATAAAAGCTTTAATAAGAGAAAAAACACTTTTTGATATGGAAATTGGACAGTGAGCTGAAATGACCCAGCTTGTTTTGAATCTCCAGAAGCCAGGTCACATGATCAACAGGAGCTCAAGCTTGGCAGTTCAACATCAACACCAACACTAATGATGACCATGTGAAAATACATGCCCTTCCACCTACACGAGCATATTCACACCCAAAAACATCTGTTAGATCTGTACATCTGGTATCACTGTTACCAAACTGTAAAACATTGTTTTCAAAATTTTGTTATATTTATTATAATTATTTCTTTTGAACTGATTTAAGCTGCCCAGTTTAAACAGCAAACTTTTTTTAAAAGTTAGTTAATAGCTATTTTTAGACAATGAGCTCAGAACAAAGCACTTTTTTAAACTGGACAATACTCTGAAGTCTAATAATCAGAAAGTAGGCAGGAAGTCTGTTTTCCTGACATGCTCCAGGGGAGATGAGTTATTAGTTTTTGGGAGTAAAGCTGGAAGTATGCCTGTGTGGAAAATGAACTAAAGTAATTCTCTAAACACAACTTTGATAAATCTTTTGAGGAAATGGTAATATCACATTTAACACTAAAAAAAAGTGAGTTTGGAGATGTTGTATGAAAAATTATTAATGGAGAAATGTTGCAGAAAGTTCTGTGTTACAACAAACTCTTGGTGGTTGCTGGTAATCCCCAGATGAGAAGCACAGACTATACTTGGCCTGAATGTTTCTCACGTATTTCAAAGATTTAGGTGTCAACAAAAGTTGGTTCATAACAATAAACTAAGAACAAAAACAGAGAAAAAGGTAAAATAGGGAGAACATTAGACAGATAAAAGCATTATAATCTATGACCCCTGGTAAACAGCAGTGGGAGAAGGTTAATGAGATGTATGTAAAGCTATAAAATAAAAATAAAAATATGTAAATCTTCTAGCACAGTCAATAAAGAAGGGCTAGCAGTCTTATATATGACTACAGGAAAAACAATAAAACAGAATCTAGAGAGCAAGTCTTTTGAAATGACGAAGGGCCGTTAGTTGGTGAAAATATAGATACCTGTGATGGCAGCACTTAGTACGCGGCTGCACCTCACTACCACTCCATGAAACTATTGGAAATATTTGTAGAAAAAAAAGAGACTACTGGCCGGTCATTGAACACACCTTCCCTCACCACTGAAATTCCCCAGCACGGCAAAACCGTTAGTTCAACAAGTTTTAACAACCTGCTCCCTTCATATTACGACTCTTACCTGCCAAACAAACGACGGAAATCCACCCTTTAAGTGCAAAAAACATGTCATAAATGCTCCGGTTAAGTTCTGGAGGAGAAAAAAACGGTCGTTGAACACAATGTTTCAGCTCTCTATCCAACTCGGTCCGCCGCTATGTTTCAATCTCCCAGAGCTGAAACACTTTGTGAAGTGGCGGATAACGGGGATCAACGTCAAGTTACTCTGAAACACAATGCTTCCGGTACAGAGTGTCAAAATAAAATGCCATGTACACCTAATGGGTATATTTAAAAATTAAAAGCTGGAAGCAGACAATTACAAATGTTTTGTAACGTATTAACATTTGATTAGGATATAAAATCGTCACAACTATGAGAAAAATGCAATGGGGAAAAGCTACATCACATATGGTGGCTATAATAAATAAATACATATAATTATACAAGGGGGCGATTTGGTCTGCAGCTCTAAGTTGGCGCAAATTAATGCACGACCTAGGTGTTTTACGGTACACTATTTCATTACATTAACTCTTTGACTTTTCTGTTACAGTAATCAATGGACAATAAACCATTCCATCATGTTGTGGTGTATTATTTTTCTCAGCAGAGGGAGCTGTTCCCTTTTGAGTAAAAAATTGCTTGACGAACAGTTAAGAGAACACAATCATTTTTGGACACATCGTGTAACAAAGTTTCAATTATTGTTACACAGACGGGACAGGCCAAAATAAAAGATTAAAGATAGAAGGAAATATATAATCTTAGTATAAACGCAGGCAACACCTGTAAAATCCTAAATACCCCAGTCCTTTAACAGTATGTAAAGACTGAATAAGTACTGATTTATCATGTGAAGTCACAGAAGTCCTTATCTCATTTCATTTTTATTCAACTTAAAAAAAGATATTTATACATTTGAAGAGGCAATATCTTACAGTTAGAAATGTAATGTCAGGATATTTCTTTTGACATAATCAAATAAAAACATTGTAGACTAGTTTTCACTACTACTTCAACTGCAGATAATGTCACATACTGATGGCAGTCAAATAATGTCCTTGTGAATGAAAAATAAAAAGCACCTCAAATTGTTTTTGTGATTTTCAACCCCTCAGACTATTATTTTTAAGTACTTTAAAAGACAATTCTAAAACCTAATAACATAATAATCACATACAACTGATTATTTACAGAAATTTTAAATGAACATTGACAAAAATTAAACTAAAAGCAGGTGGGAACAGGTGTTCATGGCTGGTTTCCATTTTTGTTTTACTTCCTGCTAAAAGAACAAAAATGTACAAAAATAAAAAATCCAATGTGATGCAACATAACAGATGGTATTGCATAATACCACATGTTAAATATATTTATACTACCACCAGTTATCTACAAGGAAAAAACATTAAGGCAAACACATGCAGAGATACTGAGCAAAAAGATTAACATTGTGATTGTCTCTACATTAATAAACTCCACACACAGCAGGTTTCTCATTGCATTTGTCTTCATTTTTGAATGTGACCAAACTTTACCGAGCCGCATATGTTGATATATTTTCTACAAACACCCATTTAATGTTTGTAGTTAAAATATTGTTTGAAAAGGTTTTTTTTTTTTTTTAAGAAACCTAGAGAATGTGAGGCATTTGATCAGCTATAATATTTATGTAATGCTTGTTTGGCTTCAAACCTAGCTTAACCTCACAGTGACCTCCTAAAGCCGCTGACAGTGATGTCAAATTCATGTTTGGTTTGAATGAGTAGGTGTATTTTAAGTAGTAAACAGCCAAACTTAAGTACAAGCATTATTGATCCTGGTCTTGAATAAAAAAAGGATGTTATTTGTTGTCCAATCTCACCAACTATTCAGTGCTCATTGACCATAAAAAAGACTACTGCATTGCCAGTGCATTGAGGCTAAATATTAACGCCTAAATACAACTTTTTGTGGTGGTTTTACAAAGAAAGATTTCATTAGACTGTTTTGCTCTGTCACTAAAAGTTCTTTTTACAGCATAAAGTGTGTGCCTCCTTGATTATTTTACCAAATTTAAAGATAACTTTCAATTAGCAAATATTCTCCCAAATCTCCTGGTAATAATTATGATCCAACACACAGGCACTTCATAGTACTGTAGAAGGTCAGGAACTCTAGTCATCATAATCCCTTCGTTGGGGTTTATTGTTGGACACAGGTGCTCTGTCATCATAGGGCTCATCGTAACGGTCATCATCTCTGTGTCGCCCTCCATCATCGTCATAACGGCGATTATCATTACGATCGTTGTACCTGTCTCTGCGATCGTTGTAGTCGCTTCGGCGATCATCATAATCGCTGCGGCGATCATCGTAGTCACTGCGACGATCATCGTAATCTCTTCGGCGGTCGTCATAGTCGCTGCGGCGGTCAGTGTAGTCGCTGCGGCGATCGTCATAGTCACTGCGTTGGTCGTCATAATCCCGACGACTGTCATAGCCGCGTTCACTCCTCTCTTCATAATTGTCACGCCTCCTGTCTTCTTCCCCATCGGGCCGACGACTCTCTCCATTCCTAGGGGTGTCTGTGTATTCTTCCTTAGGAACGCTAAAGAAAAAACACAGTAGTAGCAACAGTCAGAAACGGTGACAGTGTTTTGTTACAGTATTTATCGTGGTAAAAAAGGGTGTAAATTTTTCAGAAACATACCCCATGCTGTACTCCTCCTGTTGCTGCTTCTTCCTCTTCTGGTGGCGACAGCATAGAAAGATGATAATGCTGAGAAGAATCAACACACCAGCAACTATTCCAATAATTAGTGCAGTGGATCCAAAGTTCATGGAAGCTGCAGGATTGAAGGATGATGCCAATTAGGACGAATCGCCTACTGATTTTCTATCTAGATTGTTCAATGAAAAGTAAGAAAGGAAAAGATCAGTGGCTCACGGGGCATGACAGCGAGGGTCACATTGCAGGAGGCAGAGCGGATTTTGTTAGACGAGGTGCAGATATAATATCCAGAGGTTTCTTTGGTGATGTTGTACAGAGACAGGATACCATTCTCTGAAAGTCAACGCATCAGCAATGTTATCGCCATGAACACATGAAGATTTCTTTTTTGCTTTTTCCCTAAACTTCACATTCCTTCATATGTTTTAATTAACATTCTTACAATTTGCTGTGGTAGTTATAAAATGAATCCAACGATTGCAGATTCATCTCTACACTCATGACCCTGATACTTACTGTCAATTGTTCTTGGGTCTTTAGCACGAGGCATGTTGTTTACATTGCGACCTTCCCATTTATAGGTGGGTGGAGGGGAGCCTTCTTCAGAATAACATGTCAAGTTGATGTTCTGGCCATATTCTGCCTTTCCCTGGATCTTACAGATGGGTGGAGATGGAGCCACTATAAAAGTAAAAAAAAAAGTGAAATATATTTAAAACTAGTCAATGATTTAACAATTGTGATAGTAAATTTCAACTGTTGAGATTTAACAAATAATATGCATGGTAACAACGGTATATATCTGAAAAAATAAAAACCGGCAAGCCTCTACATCTTTATCCTTGCATTGACATTGGTTCTGTCCTCAGAAGTAACTTGGTTTGAACATTCTACAGATCACTTTATAACCCCAAAATACTTATAATATAATCTACATGATAAGATAAAATTAGCATCGCTTCCAACACTGAAATAAGCTCTATGTAAGAAAAAAAAAATGTCACGCAGTATATTAAATTAAATAAGAAGCACCGAGTGTTAGTGTAAAGTGCAAGCTTTGGAACTGTTAGATTACATTATGAGAACCAAAATGTCATTGACATACAGTGGTCACTGGTTTGTAAAACAGATAAAGCTAGTAAAAGTCCAAAGTTTTTATGCAGAATATCTCTTAGTATTTATACATCAAATCTTTTCACGGGTGATGCACATAGTCATTATATCATAAAATTAAATTGAACTGTAACTTAAATTGTAGTTGGTTACTTTACTGTATATGCATTTATTTTTCTTTGATTCTGCTCTAATGCATAACCAATGAACCAATTTATTCTCGAAGTCTACAATCACGCTACTGGGATAAAATATGTCAATATACACCAAGAGATAAACTTACCCAGAACCACCAAGCGAGTTGTCTTTGCCGGTTGGCCTTCATCATCACCTGGAATCTGGACACGGCACTCAAACACTTTGTTGTCTTGCAGCGTGATGGAGGAAAGTTTTAGATTGGCCTTTCCTGCACGAAGATCTAAGTCAAGTGCTGCCCGATGTTCATACAGTTCTTTGATGTCTGTAGTTCCAGGGTTGGAGTAGTGGGTAAGGATCAGAGTCTGTTCCAAAACAAAGAACCCAGGAGGGTAGATAGTGAGGATAAAAATAAATAAATACTTAAAAAAAACATGCCTAAAAATTAATCACTAACCTCTTGTGCATTAGCTGCCGGAGCCTCAACAGACCAGGAGATGATGATTAGTTTGGGGGCTGTCAACTTACTTTTGAATGAGCAGGGTAATGAGATGTTGTCACCCCGTGCAAACTCATATATTGGCTGTGGGATATTCACTTCCAGAGCACCAACACTGGATATAACTGCAACAGGTTTAGAGAAACCCCAAATTTAATTAACTTAAAAAAATGTTCATAGTATATTCAAACTAAACCTTCATTTTTATTGTCAACCATCACCTTTTCCACCAATTATGTATCCACAAACCAAACATATTGACTTCTAGGTTCAGTGGCAACGGCTAAGTTGCAATTAACTATTTTTAGGGATGTCCTATGTATAATTTAGTTAATATTGTCTCTTAACACACTTAATTTCGATACCAATATGAACGATATATGCTGCTGTTTGCCCCCAAAATTGACGTAAACGTCTCGGGACCCCAAGTGTGATTCCAGTAAATCTTGCAAAACCTAGGCCTGTGTTATCGGATATCCATTATCGGGGGAAGAACCATCATTGAGCTTACCGATATCATGTTATTATGCTCATATTGTACGACCAATATTATCGGGCCGTTAATATCGGCCAACCCTATTTAAAAAAAAAACTACCTCAAAATTATCAAATTAGTATCACTCGCTGATTAAAGTTAGGCTGTTTAACAAAACGACTGCATTTTTGTCTTATGAAAAAAAAAAAAATTAATTCTTGAATATAAATCCCCAAAATTTATAGTAGAGTATTGATGTATTAGTCGTCTTAGCAGTCAAGCTTATACCATAGTGTTCTACTTTTGGCGGAACTTTCTGGAAATATTCTCGGTCATTCTGTAACTAATGGAGATAAATCGGGTTATTTTCCGTCCTTGAACGTTATAATTCATTCGAAATATATGGCAGAAATTTTATATTATTTTTTGAAATGTAATATAATGCATTTAGGCGAAAATGTCCAATAGCTCCTCTGGAAATTGTGGTTTAAAATTATTTACTAAAAGCTTAAATGCCTATTTGGGTTCCCGCAATATTTAGAGATTGATTCCCGAAAGATGATTATTGGAAACGACTGGAAACGAAACAAAAAATGAGGGATTTTCTCATTTACGTTAAAGGATTGTGTTAATTGCTCAAAATTGTGTAAATTTGTGTTTCATATATAAATATATATTGTATCCAAATCAACATCGAAACAAAACCAACTAACTAAGATGGACGCCCAGTATTCACAGGTTAAAATGGGCCTCCTGGCTTTTAGAATAAGACTCACAAACAGGTGTGGTCCCGTCATCGGTAACTGACACTAACAGATGTCGTTGGCAACACAGGTGAACTCACCTAGACACACCGCAGCCCAACACCAAGCCATTCTCTCCATAGTAGAATCGATTCTGCTTCAAAACCACCCGTAATTGTTTCTTTTTTAGATGATTTTCTTCTTAAATAGGAAGCAAAGAACAACGACGCCCAGTGAGCACAGGCATCGAAACCCGTCTGTGTCCTCCTTGTCAGGGTGTTGCCCTCAGCCTATGGATGAATGACAGCTCTCTCCACCAATCAGCACAGTTATTTAGGTTTGCCTTAAATTCTTAACGCACCCACCTGACGTGTCTCCGCTTGTCCTTTCCTGCCCGTCCTATTTGACTTTTTCAAGAACGCTCCTCGAAAGAACACATTTTTATTTTATTTTGCTTTTAGTCTTTTTTATTTATTTGACTGTCTTTATTCTTGCGTTACCTTAGCTCCACTGTAATAAGATATTTGATGAGTTTAGGACCTCAGGCTTTATTTGTCTCAAAATAACAGAAAAGGACAGACACAGACTGAGAAGTTTGACGTTCGTCTACTTCCTAACTGGGAGTTGTTGTTTATGCTGTACTGCTGTTGCAAAAGGACAAGCATGCTGTCCTGAAAGACTGGTTTGACTAGGATTTTAGGCGCTAACTCACAGCTACACACAGGCCAGTGCACAGACTCACATTACAGAAGTAGTTTTACAGTTTCAGTTCAAATGCTTTCATTTGCGTAATCTGTGAGGTACCTGTAAAAGTGGTAGCTACATTTAAAAAAATATAAAGCAGTTTTACCAAATAAAATGGGCACAATGACAGCAATAGTGCATGATTAGAATTGTTTCGTAGGAGACAAACCTTAGTTTTGTGTGAAGATTAAACCAGGAATAATCAGAGCCACATCATATTTGGAATTTTTTTTTTGTAACTTGTCTCTTGATCTGTAGCCTTTCCAGTCCCTTAAGCCCAGCATACACTGTGCAAAGACAGCGATTGGACCCATTTTTTTACTTAGTTCTGCCAATTTGCACACGATTTTTGTCCATATTCATCGTCACCATCACCATTTTCTTTTGCTTGTCTTTGCACAGAATGGCACAAATCGCCAGGGAAATTAGTTTTTGGTTTCTGAGCATCATCCTCATTGTGTCCTAGAGAGAAACTGACCATCCACACATCGACTGCTCCTTCCTCCTCCTCATCTTTATTTGAATTGCATTATAATACAATTGGCAGTTGCTCTTATCCAAAAGAGGTTCTGGCTTCAGGTTGTGTTGCGTATGATCGTTCAGTGTGAACAGACCATGGGATCCAACCATTGGATCACAGGGTGTAAGCACACAAATTACACTTGATCAGTTTAATTGTGAGCATTAAACTGATCAACCCTGTGATTCACTTGCACAGTTTGAGCAGCATGTAGCTGCCACATTGGAAAGCATTACACAGAGTACGCCGCTTTTTGAAATATTTACTAGAAATTTTAGTGGGCCTAAGTTATAATCCGGGACAAAGTCCTTGGGCCAAAGTTAATATTTTTGGAAAAATGTATAGTAATATTGTATGATTAGAATTGTTTCATATAGACACAAACAATTTTGCAGATTTTATGTTTTGCACATTAAATCTGTGTAATATTGTGACAGTATTCAGAGGCTATATACTGGTGTCCCAACTCTAGTACACTTTTGACGTGATATCACAAGGTAAATATAATCACACAGTGTGACAAATGTTTAATGTTTAGTTTACTGAATGTGCCTTATATGATTTAAACAATTTTCACAACTTTTTCTATGAATAAATACATATGAGTTTTGAGAGGAACATTAGCAGGGAGACAAATTAATAAGTTATGAAAGGATCATTACAATATCCGTAAATTTCTAAGTCTTATTCCCCCGGTGGCTGATGGCTGTGGGTTTCAGTCATTGTTACATTTGAATTCATTCATATGCAGGATGACTGAGAACAGTCCTATCAACCATCCGACCTGTCACTGTCTCCTTTAACAAGTATAAGGAGTAGAAGTGATACCTGATCAAACAGAGGAGTAGATGAAGAAATGTTTTTTGTTCTTTTCAAGGGTGTTTTTTTTCTTCTTTTATTCATTCAAGTGTTGCTGTATAGAGTTGCTATGAAAGAAAAAAATGTGTCTTTATTTTCATCAGTAGCAGCAGTTAATTATCTCTTCAGTACATTATTGTGTCCGGGAAATTTCTGAATGCATGATTTGACTGCTGCAAAAAATATTAGTCCAAATTATGTTTTTCTTTGTCTATATTTCATAATTTCATAGTCATAATCATTAAATAGCAGTTCTATCACTGGTTGCTCTCAACTAAGGTTGAGAGAGAATAGACAAAACCATTTTGTCAGTTTAAGATACATTACTAATAACTACCCATATTGTTATTTACAGTTCTGTATTTTACATTTTATATCTCACATTATTTGTCTCACTGTCTCACCTATTGAAATCAGTGGTAGAGTGATTCTCAACCGCAGGGCCATGGCCCAAATCTGTGCTCCTTGTGCCACCCAGAGGAGGACAAAACAGTAAGTTTCACCACAGAACTGTAAAGGTTATTAACTGAATCCAAAAATAGTTCAAAGGCGACTGGACATCGTAGGTTTCTTGACATTTCATCTCTCATCCAAGAGGGTTTTTCTGGGGTGTTTTTGGAATAAATGACCAGGATGACTGAAATACTACACAGGCATGTTGCAAACAGAAGACCCCAGATATATGTTATTCAACAGAAACTCAGTTACAAGCTTTTGATTATGCATACATTGTCTTTACCAAGCTTCAATAGATATCCTTTTTAATCCATTCTACTTGAGAATTGTTGAAGCACCTTTTTTTCATGTGGTTGCAAGGCTTTGATAGAACTGTGTATAAAGTATAATGTACTGTATATAGTGCGAAAACAATATAAAATATCAGGAAAACATTAGATCTCCCTTCAAGCAAAGGTATGAAGTTCCTTGTAAACATTACCACCCTGAGGATCCTGTGACTCATGTTAAAAGACCAGGGGTGTTTGAGCTGCAACAGAGGTTTTGTTGTCTTCTGAAAGATATACTTAGTCGAGCAAACTGGCTGTATTTACCTGATAGCATGTTTGTCAACAGGGTTCCAGCAGAGTGATGTCTCTTCAGATCAGTGCTGCCTTAAAACAATGTGCAGCCACAGGTACCAAAGGAAACCAAAGAAACCAGAGTGACAAGCAGTAATCAGGCCATTATTTTGACTCAGAAGACATGAAAGACTCACCACTGTCGATTTACTGAGATGAGAAAGAGAATGTCTGCTATTGTTAATGCTGGAGCACGAAAGATTTGAAACAAATCAGTAATTGTAACTTTTTTCATTTGAATTTTTTTTTTTTTTTGACATATTTTAGGGTTGTTTTATTTTTTTGATTAGATAAGATTAGGGTTAGATAAAATAGATTAGATTGGTGGAATTATTGTATTGCAACAACTAAGAGATGTGTGTTGGGGTTTATGGAGCAAAAAGACATATATATATATATATATATATATATATATATATATATAGCATTACAAAAAACCCAAACACGGCCACGATATTTGGGTGGTACAAGCTGCCCCTGTGACCTTGGAATTGACAAGCAGATGAATATGGATGAAATGATACACAGTTTTTACGGAAATATCAACTGCAGAGTTATATGTGTCTTGTATGATCATCGGATTGCGTGGCCACCACTCTGCAATTGGAAAATAATCTCACAGTGTACATTCAACTGAATATGAATTGGATGCATGATACATCTGTGAAGATTCTCATTCATCAAGGTCACACAACTCTGGTGGGTCTCATCACTAGAGGAGACGAGACTCACTACAGGAGAGAGGTCGATCTTCTTACCACGTGGTGCAATGACAACAACCTCGTGCTGAATGTCAGCAAAACAAAGGAAATTCGACGGTGCCGCTGTGGAGAGAGTGAGCAGCACCGAGTTTTTGGGGGTGCACATCAATGAAGATCTCTCCTGGACAACCAACACCACATCACTCTACTATACTTCCTGCGGAAACTAAAACGAGCAAGTGCATCACCATCCATCATGACCATGACCATCTACAGAGGAACCATTGAAAGCATCCTTTCAAGCTGTATCACTGTGTGGTGGCTGCACTGACTACAACAGGAAAGCCTTGCAGCGCATAGTGAACACAGCTAGAAAGATCATTGGTGCACCACTTCCCTCACTATTGGACTTATACACCACACGCCTGACACGCAAAGCTATCACAATTGCGAGTGACGACACCCACCCAGCACACAGCCTGTTCAGCCTCCTGCCCTCTGGGAGGCGCTACAGGAGCCTCTCATCTCGCACCAGCAGACTGACTAACAGCTTCATTCACCAAGCTGTTGGATTGTTGAACTCTCTCCTCTCTCCACACCCATCACTCCCACTTGAACACTTCCACACAAACACACATACAGAACACCTTAATATGAAACTGTTTACTGCACTTTTTCTTGCACTATAACCATCTGTACTGTACCTATGACCTGTTTGCACAACCACCACCTGCACTGTTGTAATATAATGTAATGTAATGAAATGCACTATTTTACATCATTTTCTACCGATTATTTATTTTATGTCAGTATCTATTATGACATGACTGTAAACTGCTATTCCACTCATCTAGTCAACTGTAATGCACACTAGCCATCTATTTGCACTAACTGTTCTGATCCGCAATACGGCAGACTGTATTGTAAACTGTATTGTAATGTTGTGTGTATTGTAATGTTGTGTCTTGTCTGTGCATGGGATAGCGGGGAACGCAATTTCTATACGCTTGTATGTTCTGTACATGTAAAGATATTGACAATAAAGCTGACCTTGACCTTGAAACGTCTTTCAACTCCAAGAAGACGACCAGTTGCTGACAACTAAACACCTATTTTCGCTCCTCAGCACATGGCCAATACGAACTGTACATAAATATTTGTTAATAATATATTTATAAGCAGCACGAGTCTCAGTTGTAGATGTCTGTAGAAGATAATTTTCCTGATGATCGTGTAATAAAGTGCATTGAAAAGTCAGGTCCTCAAACTAGCATTACTCTTTTCTCCTCAAGAGGGAGGTATAGACTGGATTTATGCATGGCTGGCAACATTTATGTTGACAGTTGATGGTGTGTCAACACAAAGTGTGGGTGGTGTTGTTATAAAGTATTTTCCCACCCTCTGTGTTAAAGGCGTTAGCATGTTTTTTTTATAGATCTTAAAAAACCATTAATATCTCAGAGAGAAAAAAGTAAAAAATTAGTAGACTACTTGCACTAATTTTAGTTAATTGACATTAGCAACTCCTGGTGGCGAGATCCGGGGCTGCAGCCCCTTTTGCCCATTCTGTTAATCAGGCCGGCTTTACATCTATGAATAAAGGTAAAGCTGAAAATTAGAAGTCTTTTGTTTTCAGAAACAAAAGTAGAAAAAAGCAAGTATTTGATGACTTTCTTTTTGTAAAATTGTCTTTTAAACCATTCTGACTTTTGAGTAAAGCACATTAATTTAAAGATTTACTTTAACTGATTTCTATACAGAAAGCCACATTCATCTCTATACCTAAGCTTTTGCATAGTAAATAGAAATTGCTTAAACACAACAAGGGCTCCATCAATTTCTATAAGAAATCTCTGTTTAACTGATAGATTACAGTATATCTGCTCGTTTTAATTTTATTGAATAAATGAATGAACATATTGAAATGTGTGAAAGTGCTACTGACTGTTCTGTTGTGCGTGGTGCGCTCGCTGTGACACCTGCTTTCGTAAGGAGACCGTGAAACACACACTCCGCAGGTTGAGGAGGAATTCTGGATCCAGATTCACTGGGGTTTTTTGTTTTAACTTTACTGGCTTTTCTATCAACACTGTCACACCCGGACCACAGCAGCAGCACTGACAGCAGTAGCAGCAGCAGCAGCACTGACAGCAGCAGTGTCATTCTTTACCCAAATCTTTGCGCACAGGATGTTGTTTACCGGCGTGGCCATCGCCTGCATTTACGGTGTGATCAGTGTGTTGGGGCTGGTCGGCAACATCACGCTCATAAAGACCTTTTGCTCTGCCAAAACTGTTCGCAATGTGCCGAATGTCTTCATGTCCAGTCTGGCGCTGGGAGACGTGGTGCTGCTGGTCACCTGCGCGCCTGTGGATGCGAGTCGGTACCTGTCAGAGGAGTGGTTGTTCGGCAGAGTGGGCTGCAAAGTCATCCCCTTTATCCAGCTCACATCTGTGGGAGTCTCTGTTTTCACCCTGACTGCTCTCTCTGCGGACAGGTAGGTGGTCACTTCAGTTATTAGTAATTCGTTTTTTTATACATATATAATTCATGAAGTGAGAGTGGGTGCCAGATAGGATAGAGAGACGAAGAATGAAGGACAGTTGTAGCAAAATGTGTGTGAATTAAAGGGAGAACGTTGGAATGGTGAGGTTACAAGGAGCAGAGGGTGGAGAAGGTGGAGGAGCTTAGACCCCGAGGATCAACTGCAGTGGAGACTGTGGAAGAGAGGAGAAGAATAGGGTGCAGTCAGGATGTAGTTTGTGTTTGATTGATGGTCTCTATTGGCTTCTTCTTTGAATATCTGTAGTGTGTTGATTGTAGATACTTGAAGGTTGATTGTATTTGTAATTAGTTATGATGGTCTAGAGTGGATTGATTGTCTAATACAAGTACAAGGAGGGCAGTATCATCTGAATATTTGATAGGATATGGTGGGTGAAATGTTGAGTTAGTCTTTGGTTTATAAAGCGTACAACAGTGTTCCCCAACCTTTTTTTGCGCCACGGATCGATTAAATGTCTCGTACTATTTTCATGGACCGGTTGTTAAGTTGTGGCAGATAAATATTATTAAATACCCCATAAAAATGTAATTTTCAGTGTTCTGAAATGTTTTCTTAACTGTTAAATCTTCCTACCCAAATTGTGGTAGGAAAAGGGTACAAAAAAGGATTTCTCATGTGCACACAGCCTATAATTTTCTGCTACCACACTGTTATACAAGGTTAGACTCTTGTATCAATGACTCTGCATCATTTTGAGTTTATTGTTGATGTCTTCTATTTAGGAAAATATAGTTGTGTTGTTGATGATGGACTCATAGCCATTGTAATGTTAAGTACTTTTGTTTCTATGGATCAAGTGTAAGGAAGTCAGATGGGGCCCAGCACCAATTCACTCACGGACCAGTACCAGTCCCCGGCCCCAGTGGTTAGGGACCACTGGTGTACAGGAATGGGCTCAACACTCATCCCTGTGGAACTCCAGAGTTGATGATGAGTGAGTCACAAATGTCTAGGAAAGGCATGGTGTGACGTGTACTCGCGTGAAAGTACTCACAACTAGAAACATCTACGGACTGACCAGAAAACACAAACACAATGAAAAGAAACCAAACACAATGAACCAACAAGACTAAGTGAGGGAGGGGGGTATATATATACACCGGGCACCAGGTGACACGAGTGGGACTAATGACAGAGACACAGGTGATCGTGATCACACTGAGGAACAGACACTAAAGTAAGGGGAGACCTGACAGAAAAAAAGACGATGAGACAGCAGGACGGGAAGACAGACAGACCTGACAGAGTGTAGGGGATATGATAAAGCCCACCCTTACTACTTGCAGTCTGTTGGTGAGGAAGTCAAATACTGTTAAATATTAGTAATTGGCAACGACAAATAATAATCAAAACATGCAATTAAATTTGATAGGGAGAATGCACCCATTGTACTGTTCCTGTCCCAACTGTATTTTCTTAAGGAATCTACATTTTCCTAAATTCCATAGATCAGGGAATTATCAAATGTAATTTCATGGAGGGCAAAATGAAGAACTGAAGTAGCGTCTTCAGTCTTCAAGTAATGTCTACAAGACACCTGCTATGTCCAGGTGCTCTCGAAGTAACAATTTTTCGATTAAATGACCTGGATGACTGAGAGCCTACATCGACATCAGAGGATAATGTTATATTAGAAACTCTAAATGGCAAACTGTCTGAGGTGTATCCTGCAAATAAAATGTCTAAGCAGTGGATGAAATTGGTGTAATTCTTTTCAATGATGTCAATAACAATACCCCAGCAGTAATGGCATACATACAGAAGTCGACTGAAGTCAATAGTTGCCAGCTGTGACTGTAAATACTGTCAAATGTCAGCCTCTCATTCTCTTCTGTTGTTCTCCCCTCTTTTCTTCTTTTGCCTTCTCTTCTGTTCTCTTCTCTTTCCTGCACCACTCTTAGGTAAAAACACAACACCTATCTTTGCACAGCACATTTGGTTTGACTCACTCATTCATTCATTCATCTTCTTCTGCTTGTCTGTTGCCGGGTCACAGGGGTGGCGCCAGGGGCAGTTGACGCCACCCAAATCACATTGCACAATATTGTGAGCCTTCCTGTGGATGGTGAGCCCACAAGAAGTGATGTGGGTTAGGACGTTGCTATGCTCAGAGCACCTCAGTGGCAACCTAGCAGCTGGTGGATTTGAACCGGGGACCTTGCGGACCCAAGCCCGCTTCCTTAACCACTAGGCCACCACTGAATATGTTTGCTCATATTCATCTTTTTTTCATAGTAAGAAATACAATGATTTTATTAGAGGTTAAATCGTTGTTGCAGACGCTCCACAATCTGTGCTGTCAAAATTACTCCCCGACCGACGTCCCCCGATCAAAGGATTTGCACTTTGGCTGTCCTGGAGTGTGTAAACATTAATAGGCCTGCGTACAAAATGATCTGTTGTCAGACACAGTCTGCTTATAGACAGACATCACTGAGATGACAAAAAGCAAGGACACTTAGAGAAGATTTGGTCCAAGACAAGTATGTCTGCATCCCCCAGTATTCAGTTTGGGATTAAAAGAAAATCCAAGATGATGTTTCATTAAACCACCTGCTTTCTTATCCAGCTGTACACAATACCACAACAATTGCAATCTTACTGTACTGTTCAAAGTCACATTTCTATTAAAGCGTTACATCATTTCATCACACCATCGATTTAGTTTGTTGGAAACAAATTATTACAGACCCTGAAAAAAAAAAAACTGCTAATCTTTGATGTTTCATTGTATGGACTGATCTCCTGCAGTTTGTTCCATCTCACACATCTAACCTCTATTAGGATTAGGCTTGAGGATGGATCGAACACAGCTGGAGTTCTTGAATCAGTTATGAAGACAGTCAGTGGTAGGTACATAACCGGGTTCACCCACACCTCCACCTTTGAATGTGCTCAGGTACTAGGTAGGGTCTCAGATAACCCTGCGGCTCCCACCCTTTCAGTGGACTTTTCATTGCTGTATACTACCGCCTTTTTCCTTCATTCACCTAATATCCCGAAGAGATGTTGACAGATACCTCCTAAGGTTACCAGGAGCAGTGGTAGTTAAAGAGCAGGAGTTTAGTTACTTAGGATCAACTGCTCAGAGCAGTGGAGACTGTGGATGTGTGGTGAGTGGTAGAGTACAGACAGGATGAGTGTCAGCTGAGGTGAAGGTTGGATTCCTGATGGATGGATTGGAGACTTAAGCAATAGTCAGGAGACATGAGACAGAGCTGGAGGTGGCAGAGTAGGTGCTGAGGTTCTTTTTAGGAGGGACAAGGATGGACAGGATCAGGCCAAAGACCAGATTTATGGATGCAGTGAGAGAGGACAACTCCAAGTATTTGGAGTTAGATTAGAAGAGACACAGAATAGGGTGAGATTGAAATCGTTGTTGCTGTGGCAACCCTGGAAGAAGTGACCAGGGTCACATGATCTAAAAGGAGTAGAAGACCTATGTGAGAATTTAAGCCCGATGCAATATCCATGTCAAATTGTAGGATTTCACTGTGGTCCATGAGACAAAATGTTTGACTGGTTTCGGTTAAATTCTTTAAATTAGGAAAAATACATATTTTTTTATTTATTTCATGAATTATCTTTGTTCTCAAGAGCAATATATTTCATTTTATGATTTGCATTCTACCTACAGTTTATTTAAAGAAAAAAACAAACTATATATTGTGTTATCTAAATGATAAGCCTCAGTCTAATACTACGCTTTATTAGTTCCGTTTATTCTTTTTAATTGATATTACACAGGCTTAGTGCTGCAACAATATTGTGCCATTGTGTTTTGCATTGACTCTTGTTATCTGTGATTGCTTTTCAAGGTACAAAGCCATTGTGAAACCTTTGGAAATTCCAACAGCAACCACCACTACCGGCATCGTCCTGAGGGCGGCGCTCATCTGGCTGTTTGCCCTGGTCCTGGCGATCCCTGAGGCTGTGTATTCTGACCTTCACACCTTCAACATTCCCCACACCAATGAGAGCTTCATCACCTGTGCTCCATATCCACATACTGGGGAGTGGCATCCCAAGATCCACTCCATGGCATCTTTTCTCGTTTTCTATGTCATTCCCCTGCTGGTCATATCTGTGTACTACACCTTCATTGCCCACAGCTTGCTGACAAGTGCCTCCAACCTGCCTGTAGAGGGCAATGTGCACGCAAAACGACAGGTCAGTGCAAAGGCCACTTCAAACCTTTTGTTCTCTTTTTAGAAATCATTTAAAAAATATTTTTTATTGGTTGTTAGTTATTCAACATTAAGAAATTAAAGACATATTTTTATCTATTTTTTTTATTTGTTATACTTTTTTATATTTGTTGTTTCTTTTCTTTTACTTAGATCAAATCTAGAAAGCGATTGGCTAAGACAGTGCTGGTGTTTGTTGCTCTCTTCGCACTTTGTTGGCTTCCGAGTCATGTTATCTACCTTTATCGGTCCTACCACTATTTCCAGGTAATCTACTTTAATCTACCTTACTACTTTATTTCATTTGTCATTGTCATTGTGACGTTGTGCTTCACACCACAGCGCACAAGGAAATTTGACCCTGCCCTGCATTTAACCTATGATCAAAGTGAGCAGTGGGCAGCTTTTGAGCGCCCAGGGAGCAGCGTGTGGTGCTGATACCATGCTCAGGGCCTTAAGTCCGCTTCCTTAACCACTAGGCCACCAACTGCCCAATGCATTTTACTAGTAATAGTATTTTGTGCAAACCATGATGCAACAAATCCATGTAATTTTACACTAAACTGTTTTTTAGTCTAAAATTATCCTGTTTTGTCTACTGTTTTTTATTGACCTTAAGCAAAAACTTCTAAGTATAATATTTGCCATCAACATGCATTGAAAATAAAAATTTCACGAAGAAACAGTATTTTACAAAGAGACTGTTCTGTTCATAAAAATACTGTATGTCAAAACTGCATGACTGTGAATGAATATTTCACCGTTTTTGTCTAATGAAGTCAGCCACTTCTGCCACTGTCTCTTCTGTCTCTGCTGGCAGGTGGACACCTCAGTAGCTCACTTTGTGTGCAGCGTAGTGGCTCGTATCCTTGCCTTCACCAATTCCTGCCTCAACCCTTTTGCGCTTTATCTGCTGAGCAAGAGCTTCAAAAAGGATTTCGACCAGCAGCTGTGCTGCTGCTGCAAACTGATCTGCAGCCACGTCTCTCAGAACTCACAGTTGACCACACAAGTAGCTTCTGTTCGCAGCACACATTGCTCCATGGCCAGTCTGAGTGTTGGCAATGGTCGACACAACTGTCAAGAGAATTTTGTGTAATTATGCCTGGGTAATTGAATAGTTTCAGCATCACAAAAACAAAGAGATAGTACTAGTATTTAGTAGTGATCTATTTAAAACAGTAGTGGAAAAAACAGAGTTTCCTCAAACATTATAAGATAAATGACTTAAAGAAGTCATGCGTAAAGGACTAAAACTATAAATAGCATTTGATGCCAACAGATGGTAAAATTCAGGCACTGCAACAAAAAGATAGGGGGAAAATATTTAATTAAATATATATTTTGACAATGAACAATATCAGTGTGATGAATATGTAAAAGTAAGGTATAGGGCACATAATACTAAAATGCTTTTAGCTCTTTCTGTGACATTTAATGTACAATTTTGGCATAGTAGAGAAAAGGCAAAAATTATCATGGTTATATACTGTAAATCAATAATATGACAAGTTTGGTGGGCCAAATCAAAGGCCAAAGTGGCTGCATTGGGCCCTGGGCCTTAGTTTGGTGATACCTATCCTACTAACCTACTAAATACTCTAATCCACAGGTGTCAAACTCAGGCCTGGGGTCCAAATCTGGCCTGCAGTGTAATTATATTTGGACTGCAAGATCACATCAAATATGTATTACAGTTGGCCCACCAGTATATAGTTCTTATATACTGGTAGGATTTATAGTATTGGTGATGCATGGTCTTTGTTATAGCACCAATATCTTCTTGAAGGTCTTTAAAAAACATTAAAATCATCTGAAAATGCTACAGATAAAAGGTAAGTAGTGCTAATGTGTTTTTTTTTTTATTTCCCTATCACCACCCCTGCATTTTATATCTGGAGAAAGGGAAATATTTCCAGTTTGTCTTTCAATCCATATTCAGGCCCGTGACTTCATGCCAGTTTTTAATTGGCTGTGAAATTAATTTTAATAACCCCTCACTGACACATAAACAAAGACATTTTGGATTCCTGTATATCATTTATAGTTTTTAAACCAACTATGGGAAATTCAATATTTTTCCACAGCACACACTCACACTGAGGCTGTGACTCTCAGAAATACCTTTCACAGAGGCGCTTCGTACGGTTCCCGCTGATGAACAAAATACTGTTCTGTAACACAGGCACACAGACAGGAACAGTTCTATCACAAGTCCATCACAACCTTCATACAATGAGTCTAATGATAAAGAGTGAAGATAGAAAATAATGAAGAGTGTGAGCTTGTCCCCATGTTACCTTTACCAAACATTTCTAGGGAACTGTTGCTTTGGTTTGACACTTACTTCCTTTAATGAATAGACTGAAAGAGAGGGTTGTCTACACAGACAGGGGAGGCACTAACAATACACAGGTCGGGATGGTTTGCTTATCACCATGGAGGGAACCAAGGAGTGACAGGAATTAGGTGTAGCATGGGTGGACACACAGGGAGAACCTAAAAGAAGTAACATGGTGTGATATCACAAAGAGAAAGAAAATAGCAAAGGAAAATCAAATTACAGGCACACATCGTACCTCCATCCTGCTGTCTCTATTATATTGTGTGGATTGACTATTGACTTGTGTTTGCATCATCACCATCATCTGCCTCCATTTAATTGGATGTAGGACATTTGACATTGACACAACAATTTTTCTGGTTTCTATAAAATAGAATTTTTTCATGAAAGAGCAAAGCGGCTTCATTCTGGAGGAGTTCATGGTCTATGCCTATTTCAATTAAAAATGAAAAATATAAACGTTTAAACATCCACATCTAGCGCTTGGTAAAAAGTGATGTATAAACCCTTTGATTACTTGTAAAAAATAAATAAAAAAAACACAGGTCTTGTGTGGTGGTGTACAGAAAGAATTTTCTTCTTCGTAAGTGTAAAATCCAGTTAAGTCCACGCCTAAAACGATTGCTGTAAAAACAACACTGAACGCTTCATTTTTAGCTGTTTCTCTGTATATAAGATTTTGCACTTTCCTCAAAAAATAACCAAATTTGGGATAAATAAAGTGCGTATTATTATTATTATTGTGTGATGGTTCTTTACTAATTGTTCTCTTATATATTTGTTTAGTAGTCGCCATCAACTGATAAAGAGAAAAGTTGGAGTGTAAATGTTTGTTATTGTTCCTGACTCTTAACTAACAGAAAAATCAGATTTCCAATCTCTTTTGCTCTTTTTGTAATCTCTAATTCTGAACTTGTAAATGTACTTTGTCTTGATTGTTTTTCTATTCCTATTCACTCTAACTATTTCCAATCTCTTTAAACATAAAATAAATATTTTTGCTTGTGCTGACAAGGCCAAACAACAACGACTGAGCGCAATGATATCTTACTGGAGGTAAAACTGATGTTGTAATTGCGTAGAGACAACATTGATGTATCAAAACTAAGAGAAATTCCAACATTACAAAGAAGCCCCGGTTATTATCAAGGCAACAAACTGAAATCAAAGTTATACCAGTCAAAATGCAGTTTGTAAAAATGTAAATTTTCAACACACTGGTTGATAAAATACATACATTGGTTTTTATTGTGTCACATCACTGTCTCCAAGTGTTTTCACAACTTAAAGCTGAGTGATTGTTCTGTCATGGTTAGTAAGTGACAACGTTTTATGATTTTTATTGTCCTTCATTGCCTTATTTGATAACTTGTCAAAACATTTTTACCTTTGCCCTCACAGAGGGTGGGCAAATATTTTCTTAATGAAGAAAATATGGTCTCTGCAAAAAACAACTGATGACAAATAACATTCTATTTCAATCTTAGGTAAATGAGGAGCAGTTTCTCTCAGGGAGACAGATGATATGGTTGATTATAAAGAAATTATTTTGTTTCTAGATGGTAAAACAATAACTTTATCCACACTTTTAAGGATGGAAACTCCGTGTAAAACTGATGTGGATACTAAGTTTGTTCTGTTTTGTTGATTTTTTTTTACATAACAATGTAAAAACAGTTTTTTTGAAAAAAAAAAAAATCGTCCTGAAACACAAATCCTTCATCTGGGATAACAACAAACAATGAAGTTTTTTGTGGATCATTATCTGCTTTTATGTACAAGTCAAATAATTGTGCTTCAAATGTGTTGTTTTTTTATGTTTAATAAATATTGTACTGAACATTTATGGAGTTGTTGCTGTTGCTATTTTACTATGAAATGCATAGTTGCCTTGGCCGTTTTCCCATTGCAGGTTTTCCCAAATGTAACCTTTGTTTTTAAGCATCTTCTTACGCGTGGGTCTTTTCACTTTTGAACTTTTTTCAGCCACAGTATGTGTTTGACATGAGGAAATACCAAAACCAAGTAATACCTATTGAGTTGTGATGATCTTCACAATATGGGGCCTGTATAGTTGAACATGAGCATAATAATGAAGTAGGAGTTGAAGAAAGTAAACACAAAGATCACCAGTAAATCTTTTTTTATAGCTATTTCATTCTTATATAATATATATAATTTATTTTATAGCTTTTTATAGCTATTGTAATGGAGTTAACACTTAACACCATTAACTACAACTACTACACTACCAGTATAATAAGTAAAATGTAATTTACTAGGGAATTTTGGCTTTGTAGACAAAAAAAATTGTAATGGTCAAATTATTTAATAAGAAAGAGTAAATGTGAGTGAATGAAAAGGGAGAACAGGGGAATGGTGAAGTTACAAGGAGCAGCTCAGGAGCAGCTGTTTAGACCAGTGGAGACGGTGGAAGAGAGGAGAAGAATAGAGGACAGTCAGGATGGAACAACTGGAGAAAAGA